>PVLD010010378.1:0-62573 GCA_004027595.1 Dinomys branickii | reverse complement strand
CCAGGGCCTTCACATTCAGCTGCACCCCCAGTCCTTTTTTTCCCCTTTCCTCTTTTAAATTAGATTTTATTGGTACATTTTAGATATACATAATGATCACATTCATCATAGAGAATTATTCCTGTACATGATATAATTTGGTTTTTCCCCCCATTCCCAAAATTAAAATTAAAAAGGCTGGGGGTGTAGCTCAGTAATAGAACATCTCTTTGATCTATCACCAACATGGAAAGCAAAGCAAAACAAAACTCATAATGAGCCAGGTGTGGTGGTGCATGCCTTAAATCCTAGCATTCTAGGAAGCTGAAGCAGAAGAATTGCAAGTTTGAACCCAGCCTGGGCAATTTAGCCAGAGTCTGTTTAAAAAAAAAAAAAAAGGAAGAGAAGGAGAAGAAGAAAAAAAAGAAATAACTTTTGCAAGTAGCAAGGGAACCAAGAGATAGAAGAAGGGGGAGAGAGGGTAGGGGGAAGAGATGTCAAAAGAATTAAGGCATATTATGTACAAGTACAAACTCCACATGATGAATGCAGACATGTACAAATAAAAATAAATAATTAAAAAAGACACGAGCAGCCATGCAGAAGTATAGGTAGATGGCCGAGTGTGGTGACACACTCCTATAATCCCAACACTCAGTAGGCTGAGGCAAGAGGATTGTCACGAGTTCAAGACCAGCCTGGGCTACAAAGTGAGTTCAAAACTAGCCTGTCTCAATAAAAATATAGATGGATAGATAGATAGATATAGGTATAGATATAGATTATTCTAGAGATAGAGCTTCATGCAAGAAGGTAGGCAGTGCCATGCAAGTATCTGCCCTGACTGAGTTTAAAAAAAATTTTGTGCACAAAAAAATTAATACTGGTCAGGCATGGTGGTGCATACCTATAATCCCAACACACAGGCTGAAGCAGAAAGACTGAGTTTGTTTTTCTTTTTGAGACAGGGTCTCACTATGCAGTTCAGGCTGGTCTTGAGCTCACTTGGTAGCCCAGGCTGGTCTCGAACTTGCAACAATCCTCCTGTCTCAGCCTCCTCAGTGCTGAGATTACAGGCATGTGGACCACGTCTGGCTGAAAGACTGAGTTTGAATCCAACCTGGCCACATAGTGAGTTCAGAACCAGCTTAGAATATACAGTGAAAGCACTTGCCTGGCAAGCACAAGGTCCTGAGTTCAATTCCTAGTACAGAAAAAAAAACCAAAAAACAAAAAACTGAGACCCTATTTCAAAAACAATGACAACAACAAATTAATCCCGAGGTTCAGGGAACTAAGACAATTATGATTCTATTGATGTTTTACTTAGAAGTCACTTTATAATTGCAAAATGTCCTTCTGTCCTTTTTACATGGCCAGTGTTGGGCTGTGCATGGTGGTGCACGCTTGTAATTCCAGCACACAGGAGGTACAGGAGGATTGTCACAAGTTTGAGGCCAGCCTGGGTTACACATTAAATTCCAGGCCTGCCTGAACTGCATGGTGAGACCCAGTCTCAAAAAAACTAAAAAAAAAAAAAAAAGCAGGTCCCAGTCCAAGTAGGTGAGGGACTTCGAAGAACATCCCTTTCCTGATATCACTGGGCTATAGGTTACAGCAGCTAGAAATGTTGTGTGTCTTGTTTGGCACTAGATAACCAGATGACCAGGTTCAGAAGAATGTGCGCAATGTGTGACCATAATGTGTCATTTTGCTTTAGAAGAGCACTTTAGCTCTGAGAGCTCACCAATGATTATAAAAGGTACTGTGCGTTAAAATCTTTGTCCTCTCAGTATTCCAAAACAAAAGAGAAATACGCAGCAACAACAGCAATAGAAACCACTAAACTCAATGATGTGAGTCTCTGAGATGCAGCCAACAAGCCTTATGTTCTACCATTTGTGTTAAAAGTGGGGCTGCACAGTGGCAGAGTGCTCGCTTACCATGCATAAGGTCTGGGGTTCGATCCCCAGTGCCTCCATAAAAAATGAAGCTGTATATATTTACTTGTCTGTATCTACAGAACTCTAGAAGAATACTCAAGAACGTGACCATCACAGTTTCTTCTAGAGAAAGGAGAGAGACTAAGATGACAGCAAGGGTTATTCATCTGATTTCTACACGTGCTGTGTACACATATAATCTGTGCAAGACATTTTAAAATAAGAGTATTAGCCATATATCAAGCTGGTGCTATTAAACACTTGATAACTTCTATTCTAGAATGTTTAGAAATGAAACCAGTTAACAGTGGGTATTATTCGCACTGTGATCAAACAGTGACAGCACAGATTCCACAGTACTGATATTTCAGGGTCACCAACCCAAACTTCTGGGCTAACGCATGCCCTTCTCACTCTTGTGATTGTGAAACAGCATTCTTGTCCCATGAACTTGGCCACCAGGCCAGCACGTCCCACACAGACAGCTCAGATCTTGGGGACTGCCGGGGACATGGAGGTGGTAGAGAACCAGCTATGGGAAGAAGAGCTCCCCATCCCAGGAGGCAGAGTTAGCCTTTGCTTCTCTCCTGCCATGGCTTGTATCTAGAAGTTCTCCGAAAGCCTCATTGGGTCGGGTCATAAATGGGGTTTTTCAGAAGTGGCTGGATCTAGGGTGTGTGATGCTTGGGTTAAGTGTGCAAGGCTGAGGTTGGTAATCTGCATGTAATATAAGAGGCAGAAAAGAAAGCTGCTGGCATTACTTGCTTCTGCTGCTTCTGCTGCTGTTTGCTGCTGCTTCCTGCCCTGCTAGAGACTCTTTCTCCTTTGTGATACAGCGCTGTGACTATTTCTCCTTTGTGATGTACCATCCTGCCTTAGAGCCAGATGACTATGAACTGAAACCTCTATAAAATGTGAGCCAGAATAAATCTTTTCTCCCTTAACTTGTGGGTGTTACGTATTTTATCTCCACAAAATGAGAAAAGTAACTAAGACGCCTCCTAAGTCTGTGCAGGGTGTCTGTGCTTCTTAAAGTGTGTGAAATTGGAAAGGACCTATACAGCATTACCAGCCAGTAGGTCTCATACTAAAATAGTTTTGTCTACTGGGTCAGATAAGCTGCTTTGGCCAAGGTCTGTGTTGACTAATGATGCCATTTAATACCTGTCAAGTGAGACTCCAAATCCTATCACTGAGGCAGCTGTGAGAGGTATCACAGAACAGAGTGCCTGCAGAAGAGAACTCCAGAGCTGCCTCGTTCGTAAGTTCTGCAGTGTCAGAGCCTTGGCTCAGTTTCTTGGCTGGCTCAGGACTTTCTCTTCCTGGTGACAAGTTGACCTCTGCTGTTCCCAGCACCACGTTGCCACAAGAGATCATCAGAAGCAGGAAGTGCAAAGAACTCACCACACTGTGCTCGCTCGCTCGCCCTCCTGGTCTTTCTGTCTGTCTCTTTCTTTGTGCACAGCCCAGAGATTTCACATAAGCATAGAGTGGCCAATATTGTACAGGTGCATATGTGTGGTGGGAGATCCAGAATCACAGTTCAACCCCTCAAGATCACAGTTGTTCTCCCCTCTTCCTCCAAGACCACAGTTTTATATTACAGCATAAAACCAAAACTTTCAGGGTCAGCTGGCTTAGACGAACCACTGTAGGATTTTTTTTTTTTTTGTCCTTTTTGAGACAGAGTCTCGCTGTGCAGTTTAGATAGGCTTGAACTCACTTTGTAGCCCAGGTTGGTCTTGAACTCACAACAATCCTCTTATCTCAGCTTCCCTAGTGCTGGGATTACAGGCACGCACCACAACGCCTGGCCAGGATTTTAAAAAATAAGATGTGTGTAGTGCATGTTACAATCTGCAGCTCCTGTTTGTGTGATCTCAAGTTTTAGCAGCCTCTCCCTGGAGCCCTTCAGCTCCACGGTGGCACTTACAGGAGAGTGAGACCTGCTGTAGCCCCAGGACCCTGAGGCTCTAACTCTGTGGCCAGACAAACTTTCCAGACCCTTTGGGACAGAAGATCAAGGTACCGAACACATAAGGAAGAGGAATGAATGGGAGCATTTCCTACAGAAGTCAGCCATTTTGACACTATTTTTATGCTTTTATGTAAAGGAGGATTATGACGGAGTAGTGAAAAGGCATGTCTAGGTGCTGAGTATGGTGTGAACACTGGGATGCCGCACCTCCTTTGTGAAGGTACCGGCTCTCTGCCCTCGGAGAGCTGTCCCGTCCCCAGCATCCCTGGGGAAACCACTGGCTCAACAGACCCCATGAACTCTGGCCTGAAGCCCTAGGAACACTGGAAATTCTGGCTGCTGTCTTGGAAACCGTGTGACACCTCTTTTAAGTTTGTCACCAAGAGAGAGAAAAATACAACAGTTTGCATGGAGATACTAATGGGATCATGTGGTAAACACATTTTCTGAGACTGGGCAGAGAATGCCTTTTATATTTATTCACAAGAAAACAGTACTCCTTTCCTAAACTATGTTTATGTTGTAGACCTGATTAAAGAAGAGCTTGTGTAAGCAGACATCAACCACCGAACATGCTATTTATCTGGTCTACCCCAAACCCCACTGTGATCACTGTAAAGAAATAAAAAGACCATGAACCCATAAAGTGAAAAAGAAGAAAAGACAACAGGAATCAAAGAATTCAACAGTTTTAGAATACGAGCGAGTGTAAGGGGTGGGTGGGAAGGAGGGGAAAGCTCAGGCCTCAGGGGCCCAGAGGAGCATGGAGGGAGGGGCGCTCAGCTGAGAGAGCTGCTTGGTCCAGCAGAGCGCAGTAAAAGCTGCGAGTTGAAAGCACAGTGTACTGTATCTCTGACAGTCTTGATAGTGTCTCTGTTTCTGTCAGCACGGAGTCATACAGTTTATGGCCTTGAATCTGGCTTCTGCCATTTAGCATAACATATCTGAGCATCACCTGTGTTGCAGAAGCAATTGTTTCTTTCCCTTCTAATTGCTGAAACTAATGTTCCACGTCACGGGTGTGCCACAGTCTGCTGGATGGTTTCCAGGTCATGCTATTATGAACAAAGCTACTATAAAATTTCATGTAGTGGTTTTGCTAACAATCACTTGAAGGTTCTTTTACTCAATTAAAAAAAAAGTCATGAATTGGCAAAGTACAAAGCTGCTAGCAGTCCTGATGACATCAGTTGACACCAAATTAATGCTGGGTGACACTGCTTGAAACTGCCAGCCACTGGTCTCTGTGGCTGTTGATCCTGGCCATTTGATGCCAGCTGGTGCTGGAGGCTGTTGGGAGACCGCTGGCTGCTTCTCGGTCAGTGCTCTACCTTGGCTGCCGGGGTCTGACATCATCACTGTTACCACCCCACCCCCCACCCCCGTTTGCATCACCCTTCCAGAGCAACCATCTGTCCACATCACTCAGGGTAATATTTCTGAGTACATTTACAGGACCTTCTGAGCCCACACAAGGGAAGAAACAAATCATGAGCAGATTTATGGGACCACCAGCATAAGTCTTTATTTTAATAGGACCTGCACAATAGCAGAAGGAAGTTAGTACGCCAGAAGCAGTCCTCGTACACTAACTGGAGAAGTGTAAGGTAAGTTCTGCTTATATAGCAGCTGCAGGCCTGTGATTGGCCCAAGCGTAGACCTGTGATTAGTTCAAATTTCAGCCTGCTGATTGGCCCAACTACAGGCCTGTGATTGGTTCAAGTGAGTGTAGGGCTCGCGGATTGGCACAGCTGTTGGGTGGGGTATACTTGGATGACAAAGTGGGGTCTATTATTCCTGAAGTTCTCATTTTCTTTCTGGTTTCATTTGTCAGCATTTATTTATTTATGGTGTGAGACAGGGTCTCTCTGCTTAGTTCAGGCCGGCCTCGAACTCACTATGTAGCTCCAACTGGCCTGGAACTTGCAGGAATCCTGCTGCCTCAGTCTCCTGAGTGCTGGATTATAGGTGTGCATCACCACATCAGGCTGCAGGGGCTTTTAAATTGTCACCAGTGACCTTTGATGCCATATCCAATACATGATTAAGAATCTACCTTGATTCCTTGATGACATTCTCACCACCTACAATCCCCCTCCTACCTTCCCCTCCCCCTTCCTCTCCTCTCCTCTCTCCCCGTTGTTCTCCTCCCCTTCCCTCTTCTTCTCTCCTCTTTTCTTCCTTCCTTCCTTTTTATGGTACTGGGGATTGAACCCAAGCCCTTCACACTGAACTATATTCGCAGTCCTCTGCCCAGTTCTTAATTTTAAGACAGTCTCGTTAAATTGCCCAGGCTGGACTTGAACTTGTGATCCATTTGGCTCAGCTTCCCAGAGTGCTGGACTACAGGTGTGCGTCACCACATCAGCTAAAAATGTTAATTTTATGTTAAGTGAATTTTACCTCATTTTTGTTTTTTTTAGTCTTTTTTAAGGCAGGGTCTCACTATGCAGTTTAGACTGGCCTTGAGCTCACTTTGTAGCCCGGGCTGGTCTCAAACTCACAACGATCCTCCTGCCTCAGCCTCTTGAATGCTGGGATTAGAGGAGTGCGCCACCACACCTGGCTTACCTCAATTTTTAAAAATCAAAGATAATGCTTTGAATATTTTAGGTTAATTCATAGGAAAGCCATACAGAAAATATGAAGCATGTCAGCACCCCATAAATTATGTTGACCATATACATCTGCCCCTGGTGAACCAAGTATACTTGGGTTCAGGGAAAGGGATTCTCTTGTGAGCTTTTTACTGATGCCATTTTCTTCGGATCCTCCTGTTCTTTTTGTGATCATAAATATATCTTTTACTGTTATTTGTAAGAAATTTCTCCCAGACATCTGAACTCCAAAAGTTGCCATTTTACCCTGTGGAAAGCAGTTATCAATGTCAGGCCTGGCTAACGAATTCTCTTGTAAATGCCACTCTGTCCTGGGTATGTAGCTCGGCTGCTCAGGTTTCTGGGTCTTACTGTTTGCCAAAAGAGTTTTTAGTTTTAATTTGCCCGTGTCTTCCTTCTGTCAATAAATTTTAATATAATCACTTATGTAACGTATTTGTTATCTTCTTTTTTTTCTTCCAGTACTAGGGACTGAACCCAAAGCCTTCACACTGAGCTACATGTCCAGCCCCTTTGAACATTTTTTGAGACAGAGGCTTGCAAAGGCAATAAGCTGCCCTGGCTGGACTGGAGGAACTCGCTGGGAAGACAGGCACGCACCACCACACGTGCAGTAACTCTCCTCTTGAATGTGTGGGGCCTGGGAGGGGAGCTCCGTGGCATAGCGCCTGCTCAGCCTGCACAAGGTCCTAGATTTGATCTCTAGAATCCCTCCCCAAAATAACAGCATAATAAATTAAAAGCGATGTGTTAGGAGGTCTGTTTTGTTTTTTGTGGTGCGGGAGATGGAACCCAGGGACAATCCACCCCCGAGCTCATCCTGACTTTCTCGCCACTGGGACATAATCCCCGACACCTCCAATTTAGAGGAGGAGAGGTTTGTTTGTTTGTTTTAGTCCATAGTTGTCTGGCCCCGGGCAGGAAGGACTGGTGGGGGCACCTGGTTCATGTCATAGCAGCCAGGAAGCAGAAAGGGACTGGGGGGGGATGGGGCCTTCCAGCGCACCCCTCCATTACCCACCTCTAACCAGCCCCCACCTCCTAACAGCAAGTCAGCTGCAGCTCCCTCATAATTCAGTCACCTTCCCAAAGTCCCACCTGTCAGCGTGATGGTCTTAGGGGACATCTAGATATACAGCACAACACCAAACCCTTCCTACTTTGAGACAAAGTCTTGTTAAGTTGCCCAGGCTGGCCTTGAACTTGCAATCCTCCTGCGAGTAGCTGGAGTTACGGATGTGTGCTGCTTTTCCCAACTGGACATTTTTATATCTATACTAGTAAAAAGAGGTGCATGGAAAGAAGCATCCCCTCTGGTTCTCTGACATGGGTGAAGTCATGGGTGGGACTTTTGGGAAGGGCCAGTGGGGGCGTGGCCTGGAAGGGTTCATTCCTCCCCAGCCCTCCTTTCACTCAGTCTGCTTCATGGATGCCATTCTGTAAGCAGCTCTGCCAGCCCCCTCTGCTGCCCTGCCTGGCCTTGGGGCCAGCCAACTATCTCATACCAAGGTCTATGGAGGCCGGTAGCTCAGGTTTGGTCCAAGCCTTGATAAAGTCATCACACAGCAGAGCCACTAGTGAATCTGCCTCACTGCCTTCCCCTGGGGGTTTCGGGGTGATGTCATAGTCACTTATCTCCTTGCTGCAACAAGATACCCGACACCTACAAATTAAAGGAGGAGAGGAATATTTTGGCTCACAGTTAAGGAGGTTTCAGTTCATAGCTGGCTGACCAGAGCCCATGTCAGAAAAGGGAGTGCTCTGGCACAATGTAGAAAACCTTTAAGAGGATATTCTGGTTCCAACTGTAAATAAAAACAGATTTTAAAATAAGTAGTTTGTGTTTTGCTTTATTTAGACACAGACTTAAATGGTAGAAAGTACAGAGACGTGTCCTTAACTGGGTTAGGAAAATTATACACCAATCATTATGAATTATTATAAACAGTCCAACCTCTCCCCTATCCCCGCAAAATCTCTCATGGTATATAATTTTCTTTTCAAAACTTTTTTTCTTGCAAATTGTACAACTTTCTTTTTAGTTTGCTGAAGCAATTTCAGCACACATTTACAATCTGGTTAAAGAATCAGCTCTTATTGACATGTTATGAAACATGTATGTACTATAGTCACAACAAGGTGCCTCTGGAGTTGGATGTGCTCAATTCAGTTAGTGATGGTCACAAACACTCTAGGAATGATTACGATTTTCCAATGTCCTTCTGTAGGAGAGGAAGAAAAAAGCCCAGCCAGGCAGAGCTCATGAAGATTGCTGTGACCTTAGTTGCGTTCATGACAAGCAGGAAGTCACATACACTGCTCTCTGTGGCCCTGGTTTGTTGCTGGAATCATGCAAACTACATCACAGCCATCTCCCAATTTCTTTATTTTCAGTGTTTTTGGGGTACTGGGGATCGAACTCAGGACCCTGTGCTTGCTAGGCAGGCGCTTATTCCACTGAGCTATATCCCCAGCCCTATTTTCAGTGTTAATCTGATTTATTTTAGCTACCTGGTTGTGTTGTTATACCTTTGACATATCCAGAAATGGTCACTTCAGTTCAATCCACACAGCTTGGCATAGTACAAAGGATGGAAGAAGGATACAATGGTTCAGACTTGTCTTGATTTTGGGGGTGGGCGACCAAGAATTGAACTCAGGACCTCATGCTTGTCAGGCAGGTAGGTGCCATGCCACTGAGCAAAATCCCTGGCCTTTGGCTTGCTTTTTTGTTCTTAATACTGGAGTATAAAAATAAAATAAAATAAAATAAAATAAAATAAAATAAATAGCACTTATCATTTGTACTCTTCATTTTACTTCCCTAAAGGGAAATCCCTTGGGCCTTCACCTAGTCTGGGAAGACCTAGATCTTCCTACAAGGAAAGCACAGCTCTGCTGAGCTGTCCCCAGAATAACGCACTCTCCATTCAGCACAATTCCGGGAAAGGGCCTGTCACTCTATACATAATTCCCTCATACTGACCGTGGTCATTCTTCTTTATGTGTTCCCTGAACACATAAATAATGGCTCCTTCCTGAAAGGTCAGCTCATCTTCCCTGTCTTCTGCATACTCATACACTGACACAACTTTTTCCAAGTAAGACCTTGGTGCCTGCCGGGATCCTCTTCAGCATAAGGGTCCTCATAGTCAGCACTGCTGCTTCCTGCTCTTCGTGACTTCCTGCAGAGGAGGGGGAGGAGGGATTCATCAAATACTGGTTCTTCCCCAAGTGGGAGGATCGCAGGGATGGGAGTGGTGTTTGTGAAACTAGATTCTGGCTACAAGAAGGCCCACCATTCATTAGATTCTCAAGGCTTGTTGGTGACGTCGTGAAGGAGAGTGTGTAGGGCAGAGCCCCCTGTTGTTGGGGGAGCATGAGGAGAGGCAGGGCTGTTCCTGCTGTAGAACAGAACCGAGTGACCAGTAGGTGGACTGGAGGAAACAACAGGAGGACTGGAGAGAGGACGCCATCAGCAAGGGCCTGGGCACCTCCAGCAGCGGCGGAGAGGGCATCGGAGGAGGGGAGAGCGCGGGAACAGGAGGGCTGCGGGCACTTGCAGAAGCAGCAGGAAGGGGAGGAGCTCCAGCAAGGCCCGCAGGGGCTGGAAAGACTGGGAGAAGATGGATGGGTGGGAACAGCAGCAGGAATCCCCCACGCCCACTCCAGCTATCCAGACGTTGACTCCGACCGTGGGGTAGCTTCCTCCGCTACTCCCGCTGGGGCCAAGGGTCCTTTTCCCTAACACGGGGGAGAAGGTGGTTTCTGTTTTGGAAACGTGTCCAGGAGAGGAGGCGGGGGGGGCATGGCAGTAACTCGGGAGGGGCGAGGGACACCCAGACGTCGCCGCCAGCTTCCCCATTTAAAAGCAGCATGGGCATGTCAGACGCCCACAGCGGCTCACCTCTCCTGCTCTGTTCTCCGGTGCCCAGTCAGGCCCCAGAAACCGCACCAGTTATTGTAGCCCAGGGAATTCATGGTACGGGCAGAAAAGGCAACAGGGAATTGCCAAGGAAACACGAGGTGGTAACAGAAGCCAGCAGGTGCCAGCTGCGCGGTGGCCATTCACAAGAGGGCGAGGCCACAGTCATGGGACCGAGAAGCTTGCAGGCGATACAGGCTTCAAAGAGCGGCCGGTCCTGGCATCTATAAGGAGCCTCACAAACGCTGACTTCGATAGGGTGAGAGGTGAGCCGAACGTTTAAACTGGGCGTGGTGGTACATCCCAGCACTCAGGAGGCTGAGGCAGGAGGATCACTGCGAGTTGGAGACCAGCCTGTGCTACAGAGTGAGTTCAAGGCCAGTCTGAACTGCATACAGAAACCTTGTCTTCAAAAGATAAAAAAAAAAAAAAAAAAAAAAAGACCCCCACATTCCCAGTGACAGTCAAGTACTGCAAGGAGCTGCTGGCCTCCCTCCTCGTATCCGGAGGGTGTTCTCTAGCGCTCCCTACTGGTGGAACCTAACAGTACCCTCTGGTGAAGCTGAAAGAAGTGTGCAGAATCCTAGTCCCAGCAGCTATGGGAGCTCACAGAGTTCTATACTTCCTTCAGTTAGAAGCATACTTGTACGTATTTTTATGTCTGCGCTCCTTTTGGGGGCATACACCTAGAATGTACTTAATGGATTTAATAGATAAAGATGCTAACCATTTTAGTGGTGCTTTGTGGTATCTTACGGTTTCAATTGCATTTGTTTGTTTTTTTGAGACCGGGTCTCACTGTATAGTCCAGGCTAGCCTCTTGACTTGTAGCGATCCACCTGCCTCAGCCTCCCGAGTGCTGGGATCACAGGTGTGTGCCACCAGGCCAGGCTTCAATGAGCATTTTCTAACTTCTAATGAAGCAGAGCATCTTTGCAATTGGGATATCCTCTTTAGAAAAGTGCTTGCTTAAGCTTTCAGGACATTTACTATTTGATTGTCAGTCTTACTGCTCTTTGGGGATTTTAAAAGTTTTTTTTGGTGCTAAAGTTCAAGCTTAGGGCCTTGTGTATCCTAGGTAAGGGGTCTACCACTGAGCTACATCCCTAAATCTTTTAATACATTTTTGTTTTGATTTGATTTTTGTTTGGTTTTCTAGAACAAGATTTCACTATGCAGTTCAGGCTGGCCTTGAACTCACTATGTAGTACAGGCTGACCTTGAACTGCAGCAATCCTGCTGCTTCAGCCTCTTGAGTCCTGGGATTAGAGGTGTGCACCGCTATGCCTGGAATTGTTTGGATTTTAAGACAGCGTCTATGTAGCCCAGACTGGGCTCGAATTCATCATCTTCCTGCCTCAGCCTCGTAGGTGCTGGGAATATAGAAGTTAGCTATCACACCTGGTTTAACATAGGCCTCCCCACCGTGATTGAACCAAGGGGCTTCGTAGTAAGCTGCATCCCCACCCCGTTTTATTCCTTCTTTTGAGACAGGGTCTCACTGAGTTGCTGAGTTGCCCAGGCTGAGCTGAAACTTGTGATCCTCTGTCTCAATTTCCCTCAGTTTTCCAACCCAAAGGGTGCATCCTTAGAGTGCTGGGATTCTACAGGTGTGCACCACTGCATGCAGTTAATTATTTTTAAAGCTAATATATTACTGATCCAAATCCTTTTGATTACTGATGGTGCCTGACTTACAATGGTTTGACTTAAGGTGTGCAAAGTGAGACATTTTGAATCTCCATCTTTTCCTGGGCTAGTGATCCACAGTACCATAACTTATGGGAACACTCAGCTCTGTCAGCTCCCAAGCAGCCACACATGAGGGCAAACAGCATGCGGCATTGCTAAGCTGTGATGTTCAGCAGGTTAGATGTGTTGCATCGTTTCAACTCACAGTGTGTTTAGCGGGATGGAGCCCCACTGTAAGTCAAGTAGTGCTTGTACCCACATACCAGAGGGTTTAGATAAGCTTCGCTTAAACTTATGGCTTCTGCTGCTGGAATTCCTCTTGGAGTACATAAGATCCTCACAGTTGTGTGCACTTGTGAGGCCCGCAGGCACAGTGGCTCTGTCACCCAGCCATACCCAGAGGGTGCATCGTTAGAGAACAGATCTCTGTTCTCACGAGGAGCCCAGAGCTGCGGGGCCCCCGCAGCTATCAGCCAGTGAGATGTGCTTTCTGGGTTGTGTGACATGGAAGCTATTTTCATCCAACTTGGACCCAAACCAGAGGTTTGAACCACCAAAGCCTTGATGTAACTGTCAAGTTATTTAGGCCAGCTTGATTTATTCAACTTTCCCCCTCCTTCCAGTCATCCTTAATTGTTTCTATTCTGGTTCCTGGGTCATATTTTTTGTAATTTTTCCAAGGTTAAAACAATTGTCTTTGCCCCTTTATAACTTCTCAGCATATTTAATGACCCAGGCTCTGAGTTCTCGCTTCTGTCGCCACTAATACCTCACTGGCCAGCAGCTCCTGCCTCTTTTGAGGATCTCCTGAGGCTGCTCCCACCCCTGGAGCAGGCCCTGCCCTGTTTCACTGCTGCCCTGCAGCTGGGGCAGATGATACCCGAAGCACACAGGTGTTCACTCCTGTCTCCTCCTCAACAAAGCTCTTTCAGCGGCCACTGGAGGGCCGACGGGATTCTCTGGTGAGGGTGTGGGGTCCTGGTGCAGTGCAACAAGGCCAAGCTGAGGGAGTCCCTGGGGGCTCTGTCCTGGGAGCCTTGGGTGCTGGGAACAGCTGGCTTCCTGGGTGAGATCTGGGAAATGGGCGGGGCTGGGGTCCAGGATGCAGAGGGGTCCAGAGGCCTCGCTGCTCTACAGACTCAGAAGCACCTCTGCCTACAGGGGGGCTGCGGGGCCGGACCCTGAACTCTCAGACCATTTACCCTGTGCTGCCAAGACTCCTCGCCCTCCTGCCCTTGTCCTGTCAGAAGCAGCTTTGCTGCAGAAGCCACAGCCAGGTGGGACCCTCTATCACACAATTCCTTCCCTTCCCTGCCAGGTCCCCTTCCATCCCCTTCTCTGTCTCCTGTGCCCAGGACCCCTCTCTCTGGCCATCTCCTGCAGCAGCCACCCCAGCCTCCACACAGAGGGTGGGCTGCACTGGTTTGGGGTTCAGAAGGATCAGGGGTCTGGCCACTCTACAGCCCTCCCAGCCCCTGCTCCCTGAACTGGCCCCCCCCCCGTGCACCCCTGCATGCCCTCCTCGCAGGGCACAGAGGGCCCCTCCCCTCTCCTGCATATATGGCTTACCACATTCCCACTTTGCTCTGCACATGCCCAGGACGTCTCCATGGACACCACCCTGTATCCAGAGAAGATGAAAAAGGGTATGCTGCAGGACAGTGGAGACAAGTGGGCAATTGTTGAAGACGGGCCCAGCCAGGAGGGGCTCAGTCCCACCTTTGTCCTCCAGGAGAGCGCACTGTGATGGGGACCTGGCTGTGGCCTCTGTCCTCCCTGCCAGATGCTCCCTGGACCCAAAGACCTCTCTCTCTGTGAGACCAAAGCCCATCTTTTGTCAGCCCTGAGGAGAGGGTAGAGCTGTCCTGGTACCAGGGGTAGCGGCTGGAGTGGGAGCATTCTTGACTTTCATGCATCTATTCTAAGTGCAGGTGTTGAAAATGTTAGGTCTCAGAATTCCTTTACATTCTATAAAAGTAGAACCCAAAAGAGGTTTTGCTGCTTTGGGTTGTATCATTGATTGTTACTGCAAGGAAATTCAAACAGAGATTTGTTTTGTTTTTGAGACGGGATCTCACTATAAAGTTCAGGGTATCTTTGAACTCACTATATAGCTCAGGCTGGCCTTGAACTTGCAGTGATCCTCCTGCCTCAGCCTCTTGAGTGCTGGTATTGCAGGGCTGTGCCACCACACCTGGCTTGCAAGTGGAGATTTCTTTTTAAAGAGTAGGAAAATTTACTGTAGAAAAGGAGTGGGAAATAGGAATGGGGAATAGGAATAGCTTCTGAGAGACAGGAAGGGTCCCAAATGGATTGCCTGAAATAGAGATTTTAAATAAAATATTTATGTAAAATAACATGAACTAAACCTATTATATGTCAATATATAATTTTTACAAAAAATAATTATTTTTCATCTTGGAAAATATTTAGCAAGAAGAGTGGTATTGATTTAGATTTTTGAAAATATTTTAACATCTCTCCTAGTAACCTGTTTCTCTGTTCCATCTGTTCTGATAATATATCATGTGGTTCTAGAAAGTTCCATTACACTTGTGACAGAAAAGAGTGAAAAAGGCAAATAGCATTTTGTACAATGAGAATAGTTTTACTGGGTATGGTGGTGCATGCCTGTAATCCCAGCACTCAGAAGAATGAGGCAGGAGAATTGCCACAAGTTCGAGGCCAGCCTGGGCTATATAATAAGTTTAAGGCCACCCTAAACTACATAACAAGACCCTGTCTCTAAATTAAAATAAACAAACAAAGTCCAAAAACTTTTGGTCACTTAGACCACCCCAGGGTTCCCAGACTATGGTTCAAGTACCCCTGAGCTCTTTGAGCTACCCAATAAAACAAGGAACCTCAAACCTTTGCTGTAAGGGCCTGGTAGCAAATATTTTAGGCTTTTCAGTCTCTGTTAACTCTGCTCTGGTATCAGGAAGCCAGTCACAAAAAAGACTTAAACAAGTAAGTGTGGCTGTGTTTCAATAAAAATTTATTTACAAAGATGGGTGGGGAGCTGGAATTGGCCTACTGACTAGAATAAGCCTACAAGGCTGGTGCCAGGAAAGGAAGAGGACCTGCTGTCTAACTTACTTTAACCAAGCTCCTCCTAGAGGGAGAGGGAAGAAGCTACCTTGATCTTCTATTTCTAGTTACACTTGTTCCTGGGTGGTAAACACCACCGTGACCACACAATCCTTATTTACCCCTTGGCCAGTTCTGCCCCTCCACAGCCCACCCAAGCCTCCGCCCTGCTCCCTGCTGCTCTGTGTACTAGAAAGCCAAGGGAGGTGACGGGGCTGCCCTCTTCACCACCTGCCTCTGCCTATCCGGAGTCCTGGGACAGGCAGTGCAAGAAAGCCCGGTAGGCCAACTCCAGGGAGCAGCCAGTCCTCCACCTGCCGAGGCAGACCACCTTCCTGTCACTTGGCATGCGTGATCCTGCTAACTTCCAGAGCTGCCCTCCTCCACACCTTTGTTCCTAGGGAGCAGAAACTGCCCATGACCCAGATCTGGGCTGCCTCTGCAACCTCTAGTTGCTCCATCTCATGCCCCAGCACTGGTGAGACCTGAAGTGTCCTGGTGAGCAGGCATTTTTCTTCTTTGCTGCAGAGACAAATGGCATTTCTCCTGGACTGGGTTGGTTTATCTACCCCAGACTCCAAGCTGTCATAAGCATTGTGCTAATCAGGGAGGCTGCGGTCAGGTTCCTCTCTCGGTGCTCCCAGCCACCCCCTGGACCTGGCTCTGTGCCTCCCTTCCCTCTGCCAGCCCTTCTGTCCCTCTGGCCTGAGCTCTCTCCAGCTTGGGGAGCTGGCTCCTGGGTCACTCAGGACTTTTCTGGGCACTAAGAACAACTTCACCTGAGCTCGAGGCAGCCTAAGAAACATGTCCTGATGGGAGATGCCTGCCTCAGCCTCCAACAGCGTCATCCTTCCTGGCCTCTTGATCTCTCCACTAGAGTGATGAAGTCACCCCTGGGGGCTGGATAGGATGAGGCAGAGGCTTGGTTCTGAGCAGAGGGGCCAGGGCAAACTCCAAACCAGATCTGCCCAGTTATCAGGAGATGCACTGAACTCCTGGGGGACGCCCAGCGATACAAGCAAACCAGTCTCTCGTGCCCAGACAGAGGGCATGTGCCACCCACGGGAAGGAACTCATCTACCCTCTTGTTACCATCCTCCAACTCCCCAGGAAGATGCTCCTATTTGGCTTTAAGAATAGAATATTCAAGCTGGACTTTTATGGTCTTGTGAAGAGCACTGCTCATGCCCTCCCACACCTGGGCTCTGCCTCTGCCCGGCCCCGTCCAGCTGCCCAGAAGCAGCTCTGCACAAGCTCTGCAGGGTCCCTCAGCAGAGTCGTGGTCCCAGGCAGATTTACGAGTTCAGCCTTGGCTCAGACCTTCTCCCGTGGCTCCCAGCCATGGGCCAGCTGCTCTCCCACATCCCGTACAGCTCGGGCTGGGACGTTCTGTGTCTCTTTTCCTACCTCCACCCCAGCTTGCTGAGTCACCCCACACCCCCCTTTCCCCTGCTGCTCTGGCCAGTCCTGTGGAGGAGCAGACCCCAGCTCTCCTCTACATTCATGATGACAATGACAGCTGTGCCAAATGATAACCCTGTTGGGACTCAATTGTCTTGGATGTCAAAATTTAACAAAAAAGGTGGTTCCCTCCCTTCCTGGACTTCAGGTAGCAGTTTTGAAACTACACCGGGTCTGGAAAGCCCATGTCTGTGGGGCAGACTCTGTGATTAGTTAGTCCTCAGCTATTTCTTCTGGGCCGGGGACACATTCCACTACAGCTCTATCATGTTCTGGCACCTTTTGGCAGAACTTGAGGAGAATCTGAGTGGACAAGGCCTGAGGGGAGAAGCTGGCTTTGAGGGTCAATTTCTGGCATGAATGGAGAGAACTCCAGAGCCAACGAAGCTTCAAGCAGTGCTGGTGCTGGGTGCTCACCAAATGTTGGTTCCATCTCTAGTGAGAGGTCCCGAGAATGAGGTGCCCACGGCTGTAAAAAGGAAAGTAAAAGAGACAAGAAAAACAAGAGAGCGAGAAGTCTGGGACCCGGGGCTGACGGGCTCTCGGGCTGCGCAGGGCCCGTCACTCATCTCAGTCACCTTTTGTTAGAACAAAGCATGTGACTAAAACCAACCGGAGAAATTCCTCATCTTTCCATTTCTGCCTCTCGGCTGGTGGTAACACTCTTCAGGCAGATCTTCCACACCCGGCACCATATTCGCTCAGTTCAGCTGGGGACCATAAGCCAACCATCAGTAATCAATCTATTAGCAGTCACAGTCCTTTCCCCACAGCCCAACCCAGACCTGGATCATTTTTTCTTGAGGTTAGGTTTCTACCATAATGAAAAGAGAAGGGTGTACTGTTCCTTGAAAAAACATACATGTTGGTGCAGGTCTGTAATCCCAGCACTTGGAAGGCTGAGACAGGAAGATTGTTGTGAGTTCAAGACCAGCCTGGGCTATAAAGTAAGCTCAAGGTCAGCCTGACATGCATAGCAAGACCCTGTCTTGAAAAGACAAAAAAAAAAAAAAAAAAAAGAGTTCTTTTAATGTTCTTCAGGAATGTCATTGAATAGATCATCATATCCTTCACAGGTGGAGCCTTAAAGGGAAGCCTGTGAGCAGCTTCTGGGACAGATTTCTTCAAACAGGACAGAAGGTCCTATCTAAGTTTCTTTGGAAAGTGCAAGGTAAGCAAGGTGAGCTTTATGGCTTAACCTGTAGATATAACTCATGTCAACAAAAACAGGAAAAATGTGCAGGGACCAGAGAGGGAGAAAAACGTAGTGCTGAGGAATGCTGGAGAGACCCATCAGTGAAGACAACAGTCCTTCCTTCCTTGCTGCCCCCACGAGTTGGGGAAGCATTCATGGTGCTGTAGAGCATGGCGCATGTGTCCTTCTTCAGTTTCTTCTCTGGCTGCAGAACCCCACCCCAGACCTGTTTGCACAGCTACCAAGAGCCCAGGGGCCCCTTAGCTTTCCCATCAGCACCTGGGGCTGCTGCCATTCTGGCCCTTCCCTATGCACCTGCCACCATTTCTGTCTTCTCCCCATGTGCAGAGGGTTTGTAGGAGCCTTAGGGAGACAAGGGAAGGGAGCCACAGTGCTCTGAATTCAAACGTAGTCTCACCCTGGCCTTTCTCACTTCCCTGTTGCTGTCACCAGAGAGTCACTGGGAAGTCCGCTCCCAGTACCAAGGGTGAGGACCTCCCTCCTGTGCTCCCTGGAACTCTTCACCACTGGAGTGCCCACTGCCTCTCTGGGTCTGCCTGATGGAACTTGGAAGCCGAGCCTGAGTCAGATCCACAGGCTGAGTGAGAGGGAAGACAGGTAGGGGCTGGTACTGAATCCAGGCCCCTAACTGAGAGTCAAAGAGTAAGAGAATGGGACGAGCATATGGTCATTTGTCACCAAGAGCTGGCGAGAGTGGCTTGGAGAGAAGAACATCTGTCTCTCCAGAGCCTTGGGGCCCCACCTCTGCTTCCTTTGCTTTTTGGCTGGAGGCGATGGCTGTCACGGAGTCAAGGCCAGAGCATCCCAGGCCTCCAGCATAGAGACGAGATCTCATGGGCCACTTCTGCAAGACACAGAATG
Organism: Dinomys branickii; assembly: GCA_004027595.1. Lineage (NCBI taxonomy): Eukaryota > Metazoa > Chordata > Mammalia > Rodentia > Dinomyidae > Dinomys > Dinomys branickii. The sequence goes on along the minus strand of PVLD010010378.1, from coordinate 43,810 downwards.
GGAAGTGAGTAGAGTGGCCAGTGCAGCCTTGCACGGTCCAGTGTCCCTGTCACCCGATGCTGACTGCCCAGCATCCCCGCCTCGCATCTCCTAGTATCACAGTCTGACGGCAGTGGCCTCGCTCTCATGTATGGCCCACACGATCTTCTGACTCCCTGATCCTGGGTGAGAGTCACAGCAGAGGCCCCCAGAGGATCAGGTTTTGGTTGAGAGGGAGGTGAACAGGAGGTCAGGTGCCCTGGGCAGAGCTGGTCCCTGGGCAATGGGCTGAGCAGTGGAGTCAGGAAAACCTCCCAGCTGGGCTCCTCCAAGGAGCGGGCTCCTTCCAGCCAGAGGACTGCAGGTGCAGGCCTAGCACATGCCAGGTTGATTCTGCCCCGAATCTGCCCTCCTTGCCCGCAGTCCCTCTCCTGGGAATGGAGGGCATTGCTCCCTGGCTAACTATCCCCCCCTTCACCAACCTGCCAGAGTCCTAGACCTATGGCTGCCTATGTTCACTCTTCCACGTGTTTATCGTTATCTCCTACATGTAAGTGCTGTGGCCACCAGTCCAACTAAGGGTTTTGCTATGTTGCCCAGGTGCCACCTTCAGCATTTCAGAGTTGCCCCATTTCATCTCAGAATCTTGCATGTTAGCTATATTTGCAACAGAGAAAAACAGGAACAAAAACTCAAGCTTCAAGACATCTCCTAATGATGCTATTTAGAGGAGAGAGTTAGTAAAAAATATGTTCTCCAAAAATAAAATTGACTCCCTTTACAATCTCTCCCTCAGAGGCAGAGATGGCCCTTCCTTTATCACCGAGGGCTCTTCACCTGGCTCTGTACAGGGCCGCCCCAGGGCACGGCCAGTGAGCTCAAACCACGTTCAGCCACGCAACTGCTCTGTACTTCCGTCTCCCCATTTGTAAAGCAATCTGCATTTGGTCTTTGCATGGACCGAGAGATTAAAATGCACTGGAGCAGAGCACTTGCCTAGTATGCATGAGGCCCTTGGTTTGATCCCCAGCACCCCAAGTGCTTAGGTCAGCTCCTGGCATGACTTCAGCACCTAGGCGGGTTGGCTGTCATTGCAATGATGACCACTGTTCATGACTTTTCATTCAGAATCCCAACTTGTGCTTCAGAGGGGAAGGCAGCTCCCGTTAGCTTCCATTTTGCATGAGCGAAGCTGAGGTTCAGGAAAGCCGGGTGGGAGTGGCCAGCGGGGTATGCTGGAAGTCCCCACCCCATACCGCTGCTCGACATTCAGCTACTTCTAGACCGCTGCCTTGGCTTGCTGTTCTCCTAGAGGGCGGATCTGTCTTGCAGCAGGTGTCCAGAGGGTGGGAGGCAGGTACAGTGCCAGGAGTATGGCCATTGAGAACTATCCTGGGTGCCCCTCATTGCCAGGGCCCAGCCCTGGAACCTGCTCCTTTTTTACCCTCTGACACTAAGAACACGGAAGTCTTTTCCTCTTCTTAGAGAAATTGCATTCCCATAAAGCCACTTTCAGTCACCACCCTGTGAGAAACACAGGATCAGCCCCTCCCCAAGACCCAGCCTTAGCTCTTCTCCTTCTGAGACAGCAGGAAGAACCTGACCCCAGGGCCAGCTTAGTAGCATAAGCACTTGCGTGGCAAGCCTGAGGTCATGAGTTCGATTCCTGATAGCAAAAAAAAAAAAAAAAAAAGAACCCGACCCTAACGTCAGCTCTGCCCAGGACAGGGGCCTGATCCAGTGTTCCACCATCCCCAGACCCTTCCCCAAGGCCCTGGGCATTACATATCCCTCACCCAATGACCTGGGCCCAAGCCTTACCTTGAGAGGGTGCAGGTAGCGAAGCCCACGCAGAAACGGCGGCCAGGTGGGGCTGGGCAACTCATGGCCCAGTGTGCGGGTAAGGTGGGCTATGTAGCTGGTTGCCAGCACCAGCACATCCAGCTTCGAGAGCTTGGTGTCCGGCGGTACGGCAGGCAGAGTGGCTTGTAGGGCCAGGAAGGCCTGGCGCAGGGTCCTCACCCGGCTGCGCTCCCGCGCTGCATTCTCAGGACTCGCCTCGCTCTGCACGGAGGACCCCGGTGAGTGGGTCTGCCCTGGGCCCCAACTGGTCCTGCCTTCTAAGAGCATCTTGCTGCCAGGTCTCCCACTAGAGAGGTGACATGAAGGGCCCCAGCCCACCTTTGTGGTTCCCAGCCCTGTTCTGGTTGCAGCTAAAGCAAGGTCCAGGTGGGGGGGTCAGATGGCAGCAGGGTGGCAAAGCTTGACTCAGAACCTGAGTCCTGAGTTCCCTCTACTAATGCCCATCCCACTCCCCTGCCTGAACCCTGCTTTTCCTTGGGGCTGTGGGAAACACATAGCCACACCCTGTTGAGTAGCACTGAACCTTGACCCAGCAGGTTCTGAGATGAAGAGGTTGCTGTGCAAAGGACCCCGAACCAAAAGTCAAAACAGGCCAGGTTCTGGCCCTGCTGCTGGGGACCATGGTGAATTTATATCCCTCCTCCAGGCCTCACTTTCCTCCAGAGAAGCCGGGCCTGCTCTCTGAGCTGTGCTCTGGTTGAGACTGACTCTGATTCGTCCCTGCCACCCTCAGCATGGCGCTGTGTAGTTTCAGGGACCTGTGTCCCCCTTGGGTGGCCGCAGTAATCCTGCGGGAGGCTCTGCCCTCAGAGAAGGCATCCGTGGCCCTCTAGCCCCTGCCTGCCCAGTGCCCTCTGCTGGCCCAGGACTTCCTTACCCTGCCACAAGCCGGGTCCCTAGCCCTGGCGCCTCTGGGGCTAGGGACAGCTTGGCTCCATCTTTGTTCACCCCAGCTGGCCTCTTTCCACGCGTCTTGCCTTCTCCTGCCGAGGTGGCGCCTCTTCCTATCAGTGCCTGGCAGCAGCCGCGCTTTGGCCTTAGCCCGGCCATGCTCCACTCTTGGCATCGCTGGTGGCCCTCGGGCCTCCCTTTGCGACATGCCACTCCCCTGGGGTACAGGGCTGCAGTCCCACAGCGGGAGCGGGGTGCCTGAAGGAGCCCTTGGGCTCAGGCTAGCTGGGGCAGGCTGGCCATGCAGTCAGCAATGTCTACATCTGAGTAAGTTGGCGTCAACTCAGTACTGCTTTGCTCCTTGCTCTGGGAAAACTGCCCACCCGGCACAGCCCCCGCGAGAAGCCTCTGCCCGCCTCCCAGCGGGAATGAGGGGTGGGGGTGCTGGATTCTGGGAGTGGCCAGATGGTGGGAGGAGCCCCCTGCGGAGGGAGACAGGAAGGTGGGCGGGAAGGGTGCACCCTGGGCCATGGCCGACTCCGACGACCATCCTGTGGTGGACCTGTGGCTTCAGCTTAGGGGCTCAAGTCCACAGAAGGCCCTGAAACTCCATCCTCTATGCCAGAAGACAGCCTGCATACATCCCAGAAAGGCCTTTGCTCCCCTAGCCAGTGAACATGGCCTTCCAGCCACAGGGAGCTGCTTCCCAACCCGCAAAGCATGCCTCCAGACCAGCACTTCCACTTCTACCTTTCCATGCCTAAAAAGCCTAACTCCAGCTCCCCCCAGGGAACACTGCCCACTGTCCTGGCTCCGCCTTTCCTTTAGGAGGATCTCAGACTCCACCAAGTGGAGCCCACCTCCCTGTCTGATTAGCACGGCTCCTAACAGCTCAGCATTGATAGGTCACTGTGTGCCAGGCACTGTGCCCATCTTTTTCTTTACGCCTCAGAGCAACTCATCTTGGAAGTGGGGAAACTGAACCATCAGGAGGTGAGACAACATGCTCAATGTCAAGTCCAGCAAGTGGTGGGGCAGGATGAACTACTAGGCGGTTGGCTGCAGTTGGGAGGCCTCCCCTCACCCTGTGCTGTTTTGCTCCCATGCTGTACATGAGATCTCTGAGGCCAAGGACCATGACCTTTGCAGTGTCCATCAGCTCCTCCATGGCTAAGCAGGGGAAGGAGGCCGAAAGAATAGCAAATCTGCCCCAGTGCCCTCGCCTGGCCTCCAGTGACAGCGTCAGCCTGCAGCAGAGTCCATCTTGCATGTCTCCTGCCTCCAGTCTTGAACTCCAGGGAAGACAAGGCAAAGCGAAGGTACAAGCATGGATATTCATACAGTGAGAGAGATACCTGGCACCAGAGAGAAAGGGAAGAGAGTGAAAAGTGAAAGCAATCTGAATGTCCATCAGTAGGGAAGCAATAAAATAAAATGTTGATGTGCCAGGGGCTGGGGATATAGATCAGTGGAATAAGTGCTTGCCTGGCAAGCACAAGGTCCTGAGTTCGATCCCTAGTACTGCAGAAAAATAAAATAAATGGATAAACAGTTAAAATGTTGATGTGCCTGCATTATGGGATAGCATGCAGTGATAGAGTGAGATAGGCTTGTGCCTTTATAGTGACATTTAAAAGACTCTCCAAAATACATGGTTAAGAGAGAAAACCTAGTTATAGGTAAATAGAAGATTCCAGCTAGGCAAAAAATACCAAAGAGAAGGAGAAGGAGGAAGAGGAGGAGAAGGAGAAGAGAAAAGTAAAACGCATAAGCATAAAGGTGTTCTGTGTGTTCACAGAATGAGAAAGGAGACTAGGATGTACGCTAAGCCTTTCTTTCTCACAGCAGTACAGACAGTGGAATAGCTACCTCAACTCACCACAGCCTGTCCTCTTGGGAATACAAAGGGCCTTTGGGTAACATTCCTTCCCTCCCTCCCTTCTTTCATATATTTCCTTTTCTTCTGTCCTCATTATTCTCCCCATTGTAGACTACCGCTCCAGTGTTTGATGTATATTCTTTAGCCAGTAAGTGCAGTTTTAAAATGTGTACACAGAGTCCCCTGTACACAGTTCCTTCTCTTTGAAGGAGGGCCTAATTGCCCTGCCCCTCAGGAAGGCCAGTCTCAGGGCGGACGGTCAGTGGGGCAGCAGAACAGGTTTATAGAGGACACTGCAGCCTCCTCTTTGTTTTCTCCTTTTATCCCAGTCCTCTTCTGTGAGTGTCGTCATTTACACCACGAATGTCTGTGTTCGTGAGAACAGGGCTAAACTTGATGGTGTTAGTGAAATTACAAATGATGATGTGATATTAGTATACGTACATTCTTTTGTTCTTCTAAATAAATAATCTCTATTCTTCTCTTCCTCTTCTTCCTCCTCTTACTTCTCCTCTTCTCTCTCCTTTTTTTGAGACAGGGTCTCCCTAAGTAGTTCAAACTGGTCTTGAACTCACTATGTAGTCTAGGCTGGCCTTGAGCTCACATGATGTGATATTATTATATCTTTTCATTTATCCTGTTTTTGTTTTTTGGTACCTGGAATCACACTCAGGACGTGACGCTTGCCAGGCAGGTGCTGCACCACTGAGCCACATCACCGGTCCTTGTCATGTTTGTGTTCTGACCATTTGCTTACCTCCTACCTTACTTAAACTGAGTCTTTATACTGAAAGATTCAAACTTTACACTACTCTTAGAAAGTAATTCTCTTATTATTTTGGTACTTTTTGTTTTGTTTCAGTTTTTCTTTTTTTTGAGATATGGTCTCCCTTTGTATGCAGGCTGCCCTTGAACTAGCTATGTAGCCCAGGTTGCCTCAGACTCCCATCTCCCCCTCCCCCACCCCCTTGCTGGGATTACGGGCCTGTGCTACTGCTACAGTTTATTTTGCTACATTTCAGGTAAGAAAAATTCTAGGCATTAGACCGGCATGCTGGGCGTGGTGGCACACGCCTGTAATCCCAGTACTTGGGAGGCTGAGGCAGGAGGATCGTTGTAAGTTTGAGACCAGCCTGGGCTACAAAGTGAGCTCAAGGTCAGCCTGGACTGCATAGTGAGACCCTGTCTCAAAAAAAAAGTGGCAAATCCCTATTTTAGTCTCCACTGGCAACAAAGTTCATGGTGAGTTTGCCAAAATTAACCAAATGCTAGAACCAAAAGAGAGTTTGCTGAAGATCCAGGTATTAGATTAGACATTTTAAGAAAAGCTAAGATTGCTGTAAAGAGAAAACAACATTCTTAAACTGAGCATGGTAGCACATGCCTAAAATGGTAGCTACTTAGAAGGCTGAGTCAGAAGGAATTGAAAGTTCAAGGCCAGCCTGAACAATTTAGCAAGAACCTGTCTCAAAAATAAATAAATAAATAAATAAATAAATAAATAAAACGGCGCATTGGGATGTAGCTCAGCAGGGAAGGGAAGAAAAGAAAGACATTTATTAGAACAAAATTAACTTTAAAAAAGTAGGACATGTAAAAGGGATGTTTGCCAGGCATGGTGGCGCACACCTGTAATCCCAGCGCTTGGGAAACTGAGGCAGGACAATTGTTTTGAGTTCAAGACCAACCTGGACTACAAAGTGAGCTCAAGGCCAGCCTGAATTGCATAGTGAGACACTGTTTCAAAAAGGCCAAAAAAAAAAAGATGTAATTTCAGGGTGAGAGAGAAAAGGATAGGTAACTCTTTAAAATGAAAATTATGCACTACAACAATGGAGGAAAAAATCACAAGGCAAACTATCCAGGACTACTTCTGAAGTCAGATGTGGAAAGGAGTCCACATTTAACTGAGCAAAGCCGACTCACAATATTGATACAGATGGACTCTGAAGTCACTTTGGGACAATGACCAACACTTCATAGTGCAGGGACAAGGGCTAAAAACCTATGGGAATTTTCTGGAAAGCACCAATCATGGAAGATAATAGATAGGATTTGTAAACTAAGACATTGTACATTAATATCCCACAGAAAAAGAATTATACAACATCACAAAAAAAGAGCCCACATTTTCCAATTAAGTGAGACTTACATTTAGCTGGCATTGGAAAAAATCCTAAACCATACTTATCTTTTGCCAATGAGAAACAGGTAATATTGGAGAATAACCCCTATTAGAATCCCATTTCCCTGTCTGATTATAAACTGAGAAATAAGACTTGGTTATCCCCACAAAATTTGTGGAATTCCAGTTTCTCATAAGTCTGACCTTTTGTCTCTACAGGAATTGCTAATAGCATTTGGTACGTGGGAAAGGAATGATTTTGTTGGGAAGGAATTCAGAATGATATTGTGTTATTATCTGACTTTTTCTGCAATGTGACTGTGTTTCCATCCCCAAGCTGGAATTTGGTATGATACCAACATAATAGGACAGATCCAATTATTAACAACAAATAAAGTTTATGATCATTTGGGTATTAAAGAGCAATCTTTCTTAAAATTAAAACTAGCCACTTCACATGGATCGTTACAGCCATAAAGCGGGGGCTATAGCAATAAAGTTCAATGGGTCAAAAAAATAGAATTAAAAGATAATAAAATATTTCATAAGGTATCCATGATTACAGGGGAAAGCACTGTCGCTCTGGTTAGAGACTGCAGTGCTTCCTCCTTACAAAACCATGAAATGACAGATGATACTGGCACAGGGGAGGCCCCTGAGGGTGGGTGTGGGAGGCCACGGAGACATCTGAGGAGGCTTTGGCAGTGGCCTTCAGGGCCTCAGGTGTGGACGTGGGAAGGGCTGAGGTTAGGCTATGGGGCTTGCAGTGGCAAGACCAAGGGCAGTGGATCCCTGTCACCAAGCTGGTCTGGCTGGTCAAGGACATGCTGATCAAATCCCTAGAGAAGACTGTCCTCCTATCTCTGACCATCAAAGAATCTGAGATCCTTGGGCTTTTTCTTGGGGCCATCCCTCAGGAATGAAATTTTGAAGACCATGCTGGTATAGAAGACTTACGCCGACCAGTGGACCAGGTTCAAGGTATATGTCACTATCAGGGACTGCGATGGTCGTGTTGGTTTGAGTATAAAGGCAATCACTGCCATCCTCGGGGGCATCATCCTGGCCAAGCTATCTGTCATCCCTGTGTGGAGAGGCTACTGGGGAAACAAGATAGGCAAGCCCCACACCATCCCTTGCAAGATGACAGGTTGCTGTGACTCTGTGCCATCCTACTCCCAGAGGCACTGACGTCATCTCATCCCCAGAAGCTGCTTATGGTGGCCACATGGATGACCGCCCCACCCCTGTCAGGGGCTGTACTGCCACTCTGGGCAATTTTGCCAAAGCTACCTATGGTGTCATTTCCAAGAGCTACAACTACCTGACCAAGTCTCCGGAAAGAGGCTTTGTTTACCAAGCATCTCTACCAGGAACTCACTGACATCTTGTAAAGATACACACTAGAGTCTGTTTCCAGAGGACTCAAGCTCCAGTAGTAGCTGCAACACAGGGTTTTTACACAAGAAAGAAAGTGAGCCAGAGCGTGGTGGTACGTGCCTGTAACCCCAGCACTCCAGAAGCTGAGGCAGGAGGATCGCTGTGAGTTTGAGGCCATCCTGGGCTACATAGTGAGTTCAAGCCAGCCTGAACTGCATAGTGAAATCCTATCTCAAGAAGAACAGCAACAACAAAGTGAATGAAGCCTTAAAAAAAAAAGGTGATGGTGACATACACAGAGGATGATTTGATGTTAGGGTACCTGTGTCACTCACTTGCTACCCTTTCTTCTTCAGGTTATACTATGTTTTCAGTGATCATTAACTTTATTTATTTTGTTTTTTTGAGATAGGATCTCACTGTGTAGCCCACGAGAGCCTCAAGCTCCCTGCGACCTTCCTGCCTCAACCTCCCGAATGCTAGGGTTACAAGCATGGGCCACCACACCCAATTCATCTTTTTTGTTTTGGTTTTGGGGGGAGGGGTACCAGGAATTGAACTCAGGACCTCAAGATTGCCAGGAAGGTGCTGCGCCACTGAGCTAAATCCCTGCCCCTTCATCTCAACTTTTGTTTTTCACCTAATAGGTAAACTCAGAATGTATCACTACACTTAGCAGATCTCTGGCCTCCACCAACCTGGAGCTAAAAATGCCCTCTGAAACCTACACAACAGATTTCCCCAGCTTGCTGTAGCGCCCCCTACTCGACTTTTCCACCAATGACACTGGTGTTGGCACGACTTCCTTTTGTTCTGTGACTAAAAGTTTCTCCTATACAGTGGAACACGATATTCAGGATAACTTGAGTCTATGTTCCCAGGTCATGGTCATTCATCTTTGGCTTGGAATAAACTATTTCCCTGTTTCCTTTTAAAAAACAACACACAAAAAATACCCTTCCTAGTGCATCGCAAATGTTTTGCTGTTGAAACTCAGGGCCATGTGAAGCTACGACAGCAATCCCGAGCAGTAAGGATGTCTGTGAGAAACACAGAACCCACTGGCGTGAGAGAGCTTGCTCTTGAGAGCTGCGTATCACGAGCTCGGGATAGGAGAATGGCATTTGGATAGAGAGAGCAAAACTGCATGCCTGAAAGAACCATCTTTCGCACCATAGATGACTCCTTCAAAGATGCCAAGGTTTTAGTGAGCCAACAGGCAACAGAGGCGCCCACCCCAAGACCCGCAGACGAGGTTAAAAGCTTCCCACGGAAAACTCTACAAACCCTGGGGTCTGATGAGACAGTGCAGTTTCTTGCTCTCTAATCATCCATGAGACAGAAGAGGCCCATGGAACACACTGCAAGTTCTCTTAGCTAGCTTTCAGCATGGTGTTTCTTTCTCAGAAACTGAAGCAGGCCTCCTCTAGAAACTTCCATTGGGAGCCCAGGAGAAATTTAATCGGGTCACTGTCAAGGCCAGACTTACAAGGGAAGCCATGAACGCCCTTTGGAGGTGAGAAACAGGGATGCATGGCCTCTCTCCCACAGCAGGAACTTACCTGCTATTACTACCAGGTAATTCTGCTACCAGGGAAGGAGGTGATCTGGCTCCGAATTTGCTGAACCTGGTCACACCTATTGCCGTGGCAGGATAGGGGAACACAGGGGAAAAACCTTATTGAAGTTACACCTACAGCCACATGGAAAGAGATCTTTTTGTGCCCAAGTGCACTCCCAGGGGTGGGTGGCCCGAAAAGCTTTGAAGTGCGCCTCCTCCGCGAGGACTCAGTCCTCTGGAGACTGCAGTTATAGTTGGGCTCCCTGGACTTCTCAGCCTTTCACGTCAGGGTTGTGTCCACAGAAGGATGCTGGAGCAGAAAGGAAAACCTGCACTGTCAGCAGCGTCCACGAAGCCCCCAGTGACCAGCAACAGGTGAGACTGCTGTCCAGGAGCACAGTCCACATGGCCAGAGGTGCAGAGGCCATTTCAAGCATTCCAACACCTTATGCAAGTGCCTTTGTGGCTGCGGCGGAGGCAGACTGGGACGGGCTCCGAGTGCTGACAGCCTCTCTTGGTACAGCTCAGGGCCACACTGCACCTGGCTGTCCCTGTTGGCTTGGCAACTCCTGGAGGCACAGGGGTAGGCAGTTCTAGGAAGTGTCCTGGGAGAAAGTTCTCTGTGACAACTTTGTCTCAACCTGGGCTTCGTCTCCAACCTCTGGGGCCCTGGTATAGCAGGGCGGGTTCTGCCACACTGGTCCTGAGTGACTTCAGGGAGAGTGCAGGCAGCCGGGCAGGGGAAGCACAGCTTTGCGCTCATATGTTGTTGTGGCTTAGATCCTGATGACCTCCCAGAGCCCTATGTGCTCCCAGACAGGCTGCGGGGAGGCGATTGAGTGATGAGGGTGTGATAGTCAGTGGTGGATGAATCCACTGATGAGTTTAGGGCTGTGACTTGAGAGGAGACGCCTGGTTGGAGGAGGTGGGCCCCTGGGGATGTGGCTTGGAAGGGTCCATCTCCCTCCCTCCTCCCTTGATCTCACCCTCTGCTTCCGCCACCACTGTGCCCCTCCGCCACGCTGTCCTGCCTTGGAGCCAGCCGCCCATGTGAGCCAGAAACCTCTACAAACTGAGCCAGAGCAAACCTCTTCTCCTTTAACTTGTAGGTGTCGGGTATTTTGTCTTAGTGATAAGAGAGCGACTAAGACATATGTTCTCTTGTGAAGTTGGCCAAGCAGAGCTGCTTTTTGAGAGCACAATACGTGTGAGCTCCCAGGTCCTGAGTTAGAACTCTTGGCCTTCCTGGTTCCCACTGTGGCCTCTCAGAGTGGTGGCATCTCTTGCTCTCCTGGGTCCTGGTTTAGTTCTGGCCCATCAGCCCCTATTGTCAGGCAGGGAAGAAGCTCATGCACAGTGCCACGGGTGGCATTGACTGTCTAAAATGGGTGGACACTAGATGATGCCAGACAGGATCATCTTCACCCCAGAACTTGAGCCTCATGTCCCCAGAGTTGTCATCTATGTTTGGTCCAAAATACTGTCTAAGTGGAGGCCTCTTTGAACAAGGGCTCAACCCACAGGCCCACATTTATCCATCTTTTTCAGTTATACCATAAATATCCTGTCAAAAGACTTGATAATTTGGGTGTAGTGGCACGTCTGTAATCCCAACACTCTGAGGGGCTGAGGCAGGAGGGTTGCAAATTCAAGCCTAGACTGGGCAATTTAGTGACTTAGTGAGACCCTCTCTCAAAATAAAGAAATTTAAATAGCTGGGGATGTAGCTCAGAGCAAATGCTCTAGGCTTAATACCTCCGTACTGAGAGAGAAAAAAGAAAACTCAGTAAAAATAAAAATATATAAGGTGGGTCAGGTATGGTAGCTCACATCTGTAATCCCAACACTTGGGAGGCTGAGGCAGGAGGATCGTTGTGAGTTTGATACCAGCGTGGGCTACAAAGTGAGCTCATGTCCAGCCTGAACTGCATAGTGAGACCCTGTCTCAAAAAAAAAAAAAGACCAAATATACATATATATGGATTATTGTGATCTTCAAGCTAAAAACTCATTTGCAAAGAAATTAAAAGTAATATGAGTAACTTTTTTTTTGCAGCAGAGGGAATTGAACTCAGAGCTTTCACATTAAACTACATCTCTGCCCCCCTTTAAATTTCTTTCCTTTTTGAGACAGGTTGAGACAGGGTCTTACTATGTAGTTCAGACTGCCCTTGAACTCACTATGTATTTCAGGATGGCCTTGAATTCTTGGTGATCCTCCTGCTTCTGCCTCCATCGAGCTGGGAATATCGGCATGTACCACCACTCCTAGCATGTAACTCTGATTTCACATGGTACATAAAAAAATGTGGATGCTGAGTATATTTTAACTTCCCAGATAGCTGGACTACAGTGAGAAAATCTGCTAATTCTTTTCTGTCTGTGTGAGCTATTCTATTTTAGGGTAAATTTATGAATTAGCATCCTGGTGCTTAGCTCAGGACGTTGCATTTTAACTGTTATGATCAAGAAAAGTGGCAAAGTTAAATGCTCTCTGACTATCATCAATGAACCCAGTCACTCATCCCCTCAACAGTCTTTTGCAGGTTTCTGGGCAGAGTTGCTATATGGCATTAAAAGGAACAGAACACAATGTTCTCAAGCGCAGGCTGACAGGTAGGAATATACAGTAGATGGTATCTACGACAGGAAACAGCTAGCAAGTGACACCGCCAGCATTACAATCTCACACTCACAACCCAGATCCCAAATGGTTAGAGAACTTCTGCTCAGTTGGTCGGAGAGGTTTTACTACACATACAGTAAATATAGAAAATATGAAATAAATGTGAAGTGGAGTTACCCTAGACATTTCCATGAAAATGGTGAGAAGGTTTTATTCCTTCTGTTTCCTGATACAGCTTCTCCAATTCTCCAGACACCAATCAGGGAATCTAATAATTCATTTAAGTTCTGACACCATCCACCTGGATTTCGCACCCGCTCCCGTAAATTAAAGGAGCTCAGTCTTACAGGCTGTCACTATGCTTTAAGCTTTAAGTCTTAGGCTGCCTGTACTTCCTGAACAACTGGCTATAAATCATACCCGCCTCCACAGGCTTGATAAATCGCTAGAATGGCTCACAGAACTCAGGGAAAAAGTTTGCCTGTATTTCCCAATTTATCATGAAAGATACAACTGAGGAAGAGCCAAAGGAAGGAGAGGTGTAGGACAGGGGATACGGGGGAAGGAGGCGACACATGGGAAGCTTTCTCTTCCTCGCTGTCCGCCATTCTCCCAGCACCTCCAGACGCTCTCTCAACCCTACTATTTAGGGCTTCTTCTCCACTTACTAGTTCAATACAGGATGAAGTCAGCGATATAATTTAGCGACACAGCCCCTACCTAGCAAAAACAAGGTCCTGAGTTCGATTCCCAGTCAGAATCAAACAAAAATGACCAAAAATTGCATTTTTCATTAATTTTTATAAGATAATATAACAGGAAATATTAAAACGACAATTTAATCAAATTTACTCAATAATTTTTCTGTGTATGGTATATCTTAAAGCAATCACTACACAGCACAAGGTTGCAGTCTGGATACTATGTTTTTTCTGTCTTTTTGAGATAGGGTCTCAGTATGTAGTTTAGGCTGACCATGAGCTCACTTTGTAGCCCAGGCTGGTCTCAAACTCGCAACAATCCTCCTGCCTCAGCCTCCCGAGTGCTGGGATTATAGGCGTGTGCCACCACATCTGGATTTGCATACTATCTCACACAACACAAGGTTGCAGTCTGGATACTGTCTGTCTGCATTCTTTTGCATTATTGTTTTTGTTTGACAACACACTTTACACTGTCATGTTAGCCTTCCCTTTTCTTCTGTGGGCGGAATAATTTCAATAAAATGTCTGTCCACTAAGTATGATGGTGAAGACTTCAGTGGTGGACGTCCTGGCTGGGGTTTTGCTCTCCTGTATTTTTAAATTATTTGGTCTATTAGACCTCATCTAAATTATAAATGACTTATGGTTCCCTTTTTCTGAATGCATAACGAGTGAATTCCATACGGTGTGGTCCAGAAGGTGCACAGATATTTTATGTGAATATTTTTCCTTGCTTTTTGATTAGAGGACAGCTTGTTAGATGCTGGCCACCTCTGTCAACACCACCATAGCATTACTATAATCACTGACCACTACTGGAATTGCTTCAGTTTCGTTTCTTCTGTCAAGTTCTATCGTTTCTGTAGTATGAATAGTTGACAATGAAGCTTTTTTCTTGTCTTTCTGTTTCATGACAGACTTTTCCTCTCTGATCTGCTGACATTTCTCCCTTTTTCAGTTTTTTCTTTTGCAGTTCTTTAGGCACTTCCTTCCTGTCCAGGGTCCCAAACATGTCTGTTTTGTATGATAAAAGAGAATCACTAAGTTCTAGAGAAGTGTAAGAACTATATGTGATGCACTTTTTTTTTTTTTTTGTCTTTTTGAGGTAAGGTCTCACTACGCAGGTCAGGCTGGCCTTGAGCTCACTTTGTAGCCTAGGCTGGCCTCAAACTTGCAACGATCCTCCTGCCTCAGCCTCCCAAGTGCTGGGATTGCAGGTGTGCACCACCACGCTCAGCATCTAATGTACTTATGTTAAGAATTTTATAGATTGTAGCACAAAAATATAGGTTATTTTTCACAAAGAAAATAAATACAAGTCAGTAAATGAAAATAATCAGAATTATTATTATTATTGTTTCATTAGAAACAAACATCAAAGGCAAATACAATGTTCTAAATAAAAACGTATGGAGACGACAGTCACTATGAAACAGGGTAAACCCGTAAGTGGTTACACAAACGTGGTTGATGGAGCGTTGATGACTGGGGTCAACCCCAAGTCCTTCTCTCCTCCCCCTTGGTCTATCACGGGGTGACATTCTCCCAACTCCAACCTTAAGGTCAGGGCCTCTGGCACCTTGCCCCCACTCTGACGCTATCTAGGGGCCCACTAAGAGTTCCTTCAGGAGCATAAATTCAGGTATGGTTGACTGGGGGTTCATTATGAATAATAAAATACTCTCCTCCTATCACAAAGGAAAATGCATACTTATTAGGCCACAAATGATCTTCTAAGTGAAGTCCTCATATCTTGATACGAGAACTTGGATCTGGAGCCTCCTTCAAGGCTGCTGTGTTGGGAAGGTGACTGGATCACGCTGGGACGCACTGTCAGGAGTGGGGCCTGGTCAGGAGAGGAGGCCACTGAGGGGTGACATGAGAGGGTGTGGCCCCCACCTTGGCCCCCTTTCTCTTTTCGTGTCCTGCTCGCCAAGCCGTACACAGCCTTCCTCCACCAGTGCCCCTGCCCTGCCGGGTCTGTGTGAGAGCCTGCAACCATTGCCTGAAGCTTCTGAAACTCAGACCCCAAACAAACCTTTCCTCGATGCCCCTAGAACATGAACAGTTTCTCAAATGACCCAAGTTTTGGTTTTGTGTGTTTGTTTTTGTTTCCTGAGACAGTGTTTCACTACATAGTCCAGGTTGGCCTTGGACATGCTCTGGATTTTAAGCTGGCCTGAAATTTACGACCTCCTGCCTCAGCCTCACAGTGCTTTGATTAAAGGTGTGCACACGGGGCGTGGTTTAAGACTCAAGTTTCAGGGTGACCACTTTTCCCAATTTATCTGGTGCTGTCCTGGATTTAGTGTTGAAAGCTCCAAGTCTCAGGAAACCCTCCAGTGCCTATGGCCAGGAGATTTCCATATTCCCTCCTTCCTAAATTTGATATGGCTGAAAGTTTGCCTAGATTGTCTTTCCTTCCATCTACCTTTCCATAAGTGCCCTTGTTTTATTTTAATTTTTTTTAAAGACAAAAGGATGGAGACATATGAACCAGAAGAGCCATAAACAATACAGAAAATACAAATTTATACAGAATATAGTAGGGAATTAGCACTGGATATTGTATTACATAGTTATCTTCAATTAGTTAACACAAAAACATTAAAGGAAATACCAAATTATAGAGAAAATAGTAGGGAATTTGCACTGGATGCTGTATAATATAAAGTTATCTTCACTTCTGTTAATACAAAAATGATTGAAGAAATACAGAATTATAGAGAACATAGAAGGGAATTAGCTCTGGATGCTGTCCTACATAATGTTACCTTCACCTTTGTTACTCAGTTACACAGATGATGGCCCATTTGATCATTCAATGTTTCTCCTCCCTCATCTCCGTTGCCCTACCACTCAATCAGTCATCTTCCCTGTGATAATAACTGTACTCCTGGGTTTATCTATATCCTTGGACTCTTGCCTTGGGAAGACATACAGCTGCCTCAGACTATACTATAACATACAAGGGTGTATACAAACTGCCATGGTTGGAGGTGGAAAAGCACATATGCTCACACTGGACCACCTGGCTCCACCCTGTCGTTGTGCTATGGGTGGGGGCGGGTCCAGTCCATGAGGTGCCCTGAGCGGGGCTCTCAGCGGAGCAGCCACCGGGCCCACTGCAGAGCAGCCACGGAGCAGCCAAAGGGCCCACAGCGGAGCAGCTGCGGGGCCCACAGCGGGGCAGCCGCGGGGCCCACCGCGGATCATCCGCAGGGCCCACTGCGGCGCAACTGCGGGGCCCACAGCGGAGCAGCCGTGGGGCCCACTGCAGAGCAGCCGCGGGGCCCACAGCAGGACAGCCGCGGGGCCCACAGCGGAGCAGCCATGGGGCCCTCAGCAGAGCAGCCATGGGGCATAAGTGCCCTTGTCCCATTTTACCCAAGCCATAGTTCTTACCCATTGTTAGTTTATTGAATTGACCTCTGGTGAAAAAGCTTCAGGGCACCAAAGAAAAAAAAGACAGAAATACTGACACCCACAAAGCCCCCTTTAATTCAGGAATTACGGCCACTGGGAGGGTAGCTCACCCTTTCACTTACATATTTCTGCCAAGAGCAAACTTTGGCAATGGGAACAAGGTAATCTGGCTTTCTCTGTGATCATCTGAACCGACTCCTCAGTTCTTTAGCAACTGTCTTTAAGGACACTGCTGCTGAGGGGAGAGTCCAGAAAGTGCCAGTCCTGGGCTGCCATCCCCAGGACTGCAGGGTCTTCTTTCATCGAGATGATGTGCTCATGGTGAGGCGCATGCCCCTCAACTATTTAAGTACCTGAAACTCTGTCTTAGAATTACAGTATTTGAAAAACAGAAGGAGAAAACAATAAGGAGATAAAGCAGTTGAGCAAGAGTATAAATCAGCCTGTAATCCCAGCACTTGGGAGGCTGAGGCAGGAGGATTGTTGCAAGTTTGAGACCAGCCTGGGCTACAAAGTGAGCTCAAGGCCAGCCTGAACTACACAACGAGACCCTGTCTCAAAAAGACAAAAAGACCAAAAAAAACCAAACAAACAAAAAAACAAAACCAAGAGTATAAATCGATTGAACTTAATAGACATCCAAGAACACTCAACAGTACAGTATCCATTCCTCTAAAGTGCTCACAGACCATTCCCCAGAATAGATCAGAACGTCAGCCACATCACAAGCCTCAGTAGGTTGAAAAGTGTTGAAATCATACAAAGTATGTTCAGCCACAATCATGTCAAATTAGAAATCAATGAACAGGACTAAATCTGGGGAATTCACAGATGTATAAAAATTAAACAATATTCCCTTATCAATTCAAATAAGATATTGCAAGGGTAATAGAGAATAGTTTGAATGAACAAAAATAAAAACAGAATGCACCAGAATTTGTGGGGTGCAGTGATAGCAGTGGAAAAGGGAAAAATCTATACATGCAAATGCTTATATTAAAAAAAGAGAAGAAAAACGATCTCAAATCAATACCATAACTAGCTTAGGAAACCAAAAAAGGAAGAACCAACTAAACTCAAATCAAGGAAAAGGAAGACTAGAGCACAAACAAAAGAAAATAAAAACAAACTTAGTGAGAACCTGCCTTAAAAAAGAATAAAAAGGGATGTACCTGGGTTTCATTTCCAGTACGACAAAAATTTAAATAAATAAATAAATAAATAACGAACAAGAAGCTATCACTATTGACCATACATAAATAAAAAGGACTACAAGGATTATAAACAAATATACCAACAAAAACTAGGTAATTTAGATGAAAGATAATCTTAGAAAAATACAGATTACCAAATTTTACTCAGGAAGGTACAGAAAAACCATCTGTCCTCACTGGTATACTGAAATAAAAATTATCTGGAACCCCTGCAGTGAGCCTCCAGTCTTCTGCCAAGTGTTATGGTGCACAGGGAGAGAGACAGACAGACAGACAGAGCAAGAGACAAAGTGGCGGTAGTACAGTGGGGATACGGGGTGACCAGTTGTTCACAAGGAAAAAAAGGCAGCCAGAACCTTGGCATTTATTGATTGAGGAGGGGTTTACTGGATGACTCAGGGCAGAAGCGATTTTATACTAAGAAGGATCTTGCCCGGGAGTGTCTTCAGTCTTAGTGGGCTTAGTCTTAGTGGGTGGGAGAGGATGACCCACCCTTAAAGAGATCATGAGAAATCTCCAAAGGGTGACACTGATCCCAAGCCTCCATTTATCCCTTAAGGAAGTATGCAAAATTAGTCATTGTGAATTGGTGGTCTCCCAAAAGGAATTAATACCAATCTTTCACAAATTCTTACAACAAATAAAATAGGAGGGAAAACTTCCAACTGTAGTGCCAGTTTTATTCTAATACCAAAACCAAAGACATTGCAAGAAAACTACTGACCAATGTCCCTTTAAGACACAAAGATCATAATCAAAATACTAACAAACAGAATTCAGCAATGTACAGAAAAGATGTCCCCATATCCAAAAGGGATTCGACCAGGAATTTCAGGCTTTGCTTAATACGGAAAAATCAATTAGTGTAATACACTATACTGATAGAACAAGGCAACTACATGATCATCTCAACAGATGGCTGAAAAAGCTTTTAACAAACTCCAGCACCCTTTAACACAAAATGTTTTTTCTATAAGACCAGGAACAAGATAAGGATGTCTACTTTTAGTTTTAGTCTTGGAGACTGTGTTCCTAGGGCCTCACCTGCACGAGGCAAACACTTTACCGCTGAACCATCCTCCCTTCATTGTTTTGTTTCAAGGGCATCGCTTCGTTGCCCAGGCTGGCCTCACAGTGGGGAGCTTCCCACCTTAGCCTCCTGAGTAGTTGGGATTACACACGTGTGCCACCATGCCCAGCGGGATGTACCCTTTTATGGCTTCTAGTCAGTGTTCTATTGGAGGTTCTACCAAGGCAAGTAAGCAAGAAAAGGAAATAGCATCCAAATTGGGAAGCAAGAAGTAAAACTGTCTCTGTCGGGATGGGGTTGTAGCTCAGCAGCACAGTGCCTTTCTAGCAAGCACAAGGCCCTGAGTTCAATTCCCGGTACCAAACAAACACTACATCACAGATGACATGATCTTATGATGATCTAGAAGGAATATACTAAGAAATCAGTCATTAGAACCAACACACAAGTTCGGCAAAGTTGTAGAATACAAAATCAGTATACAAGAATCAATTATATGCAGCCGGTGTGGTGGCACATGCCTGTAATTCCAGCACTGGAGGCTGAGGAAGGACAATTGTCAGGAGTTCGAGACCAGCCTGAGCTACAAAGTGAATTCTAGGCCAGCCTGAACTGCATAGTGAGACCCTGCCTCAAACAGACAAAAAAACAAAACAACAAAAACAAAAAAAACACAACTATATTTCTACACACTAGCAATAAACAATCAAAAATGAAAATTTAAAACTATTCCACTTATACTAGTATACAAAAGAAAATAATAATAATAATAATTAATAATAATAATAATAAGAAGAAGAAATAGCAGGCGTAGTGGAACATGTCTACAGTCCCAGCATTTTGGGTGGCTTCAGTCATGATGATGGCAAATTTGAGTCCAGCCTGGGCAACTTAGTGACTTAGTGAGACTCTGTCTCAAAATTTTAAAAAAAGTATTAAAAAGTCCTGAAGATGTAGCTCAGTGTGAAGGCTTTGAGTTCAACCCCAGTACTGTGAAAGAAAGAAAGAAAAAACAGAAAGAAAGAAAGAAAACAAAAAGTTCAAGATTTGTACATTGAAACCTATAAAATATCATTAAAAAATTAAAGATGTAAAAAAATGGGAAGATAGCTCATATTCACAGATTGAAAAATTTAATATTCTTATGATAGTAATATTCCCCAAACAGATAGATTTAATGCTTGTTTTCTTTTTTCTAGTACTGGGAATCAAACTCAGGACCTTGCATTTGCCAGGCAGGTGCTTGTGCCGCTGACCTTTATCTCTGGCCCCAGATTTAATGCTCTCCCTGGCTTTTTTTTTCCTTTTTTCTTTTTTTGCCAAAATTGATACACTGATCCTTAAATTCACATGGAAATGCAAGGGAGCTGTAATAGCCAAAACAATCTTGAAGAAGAAGAGCAAAGTTGGAGACCTCACATCTCCCAATTCCGAAACTTATTGCAAAGCTACAGTAATTATGACTGTGAAGCACTGGCATAAAGGCAGCCATAAAGATAGTGGAATTGAACTGTGAGTTCCTTCATAAACCCTCACATTTAAGCAGAATGAGACCTGCGCTCCCCCCCTCAAAAAACATTTGCTTTTAATCCATGGAATTTATGATATATTATGCTATTGGGGAAGGAGAAAGTAAACTTGCTGACCAGCTGACTTTAAAATAGATTATCCTGGATTATCTGGCTGGACCCAGTGTAATTATAAGGCTCCTTAAAAGTTCAAAAGGGAGACAGAAATGTTGGAAGTCAGATGTGACAATGGAAGCTGGGCACAGAGATGTGACAATGCTGGCTTTGAAGACCTAGGAGAGGAGCACAAGCCAAGGAATGCGTCTGTCTTAGCCCACTTTCTGTGGCACTAAGCAAACACTGTTCTGCCTGGGTCCTCCATAAAGAAGAGAGATTTATTCAGCTCACAGTTTTGGAGGCTCAAAGTCTAAGACTAGGTGTTCAGCCCTGGTGAAGGTCTCACGGGAGACATCATAGCAGCCAAAGTACGTGCAGAAGAGACTATGTGGTGACAGAGGAAGCCAGACATGCAGAGGCCACGCTTATAACCACCCATGCTCCCGAGAACAAACTCCACAAGATCAGCACTAATCTCTTCCCACGGTGATACCCCATGACCTCTGAAAGCTTCCACTGCCTCAACAGCACCATGCCCAGGACCAAGCTTCCAGCACGTGACCCTCAGGGGACACACCCACACACTATCCCGACCACAGCCACAGGTGGTCTCTCTAGAAACCAAGCGGCAAGGAGGTAGATGCTTCCCCAGAGCCACCAGAAAGGAACTCAGCCCTGCTGACGTCAGAGCTTTAGCCCAGGGAGATCTGTGTTGGTCTTCTACTCCTTAGAACTGTACAATAATGAATTTGTGTTGTTTTAAATCACTAAGAGTCACATAGTTTGTTAGGAGAGCAATCAGGAAACTAACACAATAGTCCACTAATATTTGGATGAATGTGCTGAGACATTTGAATGAGGAAAAAGTAGTCTTTTCCACAAGTGGTATTAGGACAACTGAACATCCACATGCAAAAGAAAACATACAAAAATTAACTGAAAATGGACCATAAATTGTTCAAGAAAACATAGTCAATGATCCTCCGTAAAGCACAATCAGGAAGACTAACCAGGACTATTTTTTTATAATAGACAACACTGCGGTCTTACAGTGAGGAATGGGGTCAGGACTTAATTCCCAATGTAGCGAGTGGGAATTTACAGCCAAGGAGCTGTGTGGGGTCAGCGGAGGGGACATTATTAAGAGGAAACATCAGGATAGGGTGTTCTGGTTAAACCAACCTACGAAGCTTCCTGCTGAAGACGTCAGCATGACCAAACATCACCTGGGGGGTGGTGGAGGCTGAGGGAGCCTGATTAAATACTAACGCTGATCAGATATTAAGGTTGGGTGATGCTTGGCCAGATGAGGTGGTGTACTGTAACCCCAGTAGTCTTATGGGCTGAATCAGGAGAATCGAAAGTTCAAATCCGAGCTGGGAGTGGTGGCACATGCCTGTAATCCCAGCACTGAGGAAGCTAAATCAGGAGGATTGCTGTGAGTTCCAGACCAGCCTGGGCTACATAATGATCTCAAGGCCAACCTGAACTACATAACGAGACCCTGCCTCAAAAAGAAAACAAAACGAAACAAAAAGAAGAAGAAAGTTCAAGCCCGGCCTGAGCAATTCAGTGACTCAGCTAGACTCTGTCTCAAAGTAAAACATAAAAAAGGGCTAGTGGTGTAGCAAAAGCCTTGGGTGCAATCCCCAGTAGTGCACACGCACACACACACACACACACACACACACACACACAATAAAATAAAATAAAAATCCTTGTGTATCTAAAGAGACCATCAAGAGTGCAACAAGATAACCCATAGAATCAGAGAAAATCTTTGTAAGTCATGTATCTGATAAGGGACATGTTTCTAGAACCCTAAACTCTTATAATTCAACATAAGACAAAAACTAAAAGATGAGCCAACAATTTGAGTGGAAATGGCTCACTAGCACTTGAAAAGATGCAAATTAGTCCTTTGGAAAATGTAAACCAAAACCACAGTATGATTCTATATCACTGTGGTACTTGGGATTGAACCCAGGACCTTTGCATCGAGCCATGTCCCCCAGACTTTTAAAAATTTTAAAACAGAGTCTCAATAAATCACTAAATTGACCATTCTGGGCTTGAATTTGTGTTCCTTCTGCCACAGTCTCCCAGAGTACTGAGATTACAGGTGTATGCCACCACACTGGGCAATGGTCCAGCCAGTCTGGGAGAGTTTGGTAGTTCCAATATGGAGGTGTCGTTTGACTTCACAGTTTTACTCCCAGGTAGCTACTCAAGAGAAATGAAAATAGATGTCCACACAAAACATGTCCAAGAATGTTCACAGCAGCATTATTCATTATTGCCAAAAAGAAGAAACTGCCAAAACATCTATCAAATAAAGAATGGATAAATAAAGGAGTAGCCCCATCATACAAAGGAATATTACTTGCCAAGAAAAAGAAATGAGGGTATGATACATAGTACTACATAAATGAACCTTTCAAATACAAGAAGTATCCAGATGACGTTGTTTTGTGTGTGTGGTACACAGGGATTGAATTCAGGACCTTCTACTTGGCAGGTAGGTGCTTATTCCACTGAGCTATATCTCCAGCCTGAAGTCACTGACTGTAAGATTTTATTTATTTTTTTATTTTTTGTCTTTTTGAGCCAGGGTCTTGCTCTACAGTTCAGGTTGGCCTTGAGCTCACTTTGTAGCCCAAGCTGGCATCGAACTTGCGACAATCCTCCTGCCTCAGCCTCCTGAGTACTAGTACTGCGATTACAGGAGTGAGCCACCACCGCTGGCTTTAGATTATGGATGAAACATCCATAGAAACCCATAGAAACAGGAAGTAGATTTGTGATTTCCAGAGGCTGAGGGGAAGTGGAGAATGGTGAGTGGATAATGGATACAAAATTTGGGGGGGGGTAGCGGTGAGAGGTGGAGAAAAACATTCTAAAATTAGACTGTGGAACTAGTTGTGCAGTACTATGATATAGGACTGCAAAAGAACACATTGAATTGGAACACATTAAATAGGCAGATTGTATGGTATGCGAATTATATCTCAATAAAGGTGTTAAGAGAATGGTTCTAAAGCACATAATAAGTGCACCCCAAGGGGGGGGGTGTGGAACATCAGCAATTCCTTGCAGAGCAGAGGAAGACTGGAAGTTGAAGAGCGCTCTATGGCTCTGTGGCTGGGAGAGCAATGGATGAAGTGGTAAATTATCCAGGCAGGGAGCCATCTAGGTCACAGTTTTGTCAAACACCAGCCTTCACATGATCCCTGAGAGAAGGCCCCAGTACCTCAAGGACGAGATTCTATGACATCAGCATCTGACCTCTGTGACACAGGCATTCCTCGCCAGGGAGAGCTGCCAGAGGAAATGGGGCCTTCAGCTCCCATTGGGGATGGCAATGCCACCCCTTAGACAAAGCCTCAGTGTCCCACAGGCTTTACTAGCTGATCCCACTGCTGCTGTGGCTGCTGGATGTGCTACACCATCTTAGTCAGGGCCCGGCTGATCAAGAGAGGACACTGGGGAGACAAGGGGTCAGGGAACGAGTGACAGACATCCAGGATGCTTGAAGAATCTCTGAGTCAGGGTTAGGAGGCCAAACACTGGTCACACAGAGGACGCCTGACTGGCGCAGGAGGACTAGGGCAACACTCAGACAGAATCCTGGGTCAGGGTGAGTGTGGTGATAGGCGCTGGGGCAGAGGCAGGGATAGTCACCGTTTGATGGCCCCGCTCCTCTCTCCCCCAGGTCCCATCTTCGCTAAGTACCTTGTGAAGAGAGATCGAGAGGAATCCTCAGTGGTGAGAACTCACAGCCCCAGAGTCCCCCTGCCCCTTCCTGTCTTCCTCCCCAGCACGAACCTCTCTGTTCTCACCTTCCCTGGAACGTTTTGCCAGCTTTTCTGACCCAAAAGGGAAAAAGTTCTGGGGTTTAGAGAGTTTGTTCTGAAACTAGGCACCCAACACAGGGCACCCAACAGAGGGGTCCTGACCCTCCCACACCATGTCCACTGTCTCTCTCTACAGGTCCCACGGGCTGTGTCTTCCTCTCAGTCCCATCAGAAAGTTGCCACAGCCCCTCAGCTCTCAAGGGGCAGTTCTGATTCTCCATTCCTCTATATTCTTAGTCAACGGCTGACTACAAAGATGTGAGAAGCCAGGCTTAGGCCGAGGCTCCCATCCGAGCACTCTGAGGGCCTTGGGCCAAGGGTGGGTGGGGGGGACGGACACCTCCTTGGCTTATTGCCAGTGCCGGCAGCAGCACCACCAGCCTGGAGCTGCACAGCACCTAGAAGGCAGCCTGGATGCTCAGCCACCGCTGGGCTCTGAGATCTGAGTCCTGACTCTGCTAGGTTTCTAATCCCTTGTCTTGTCACCCAGTCCCTCCTGGATTCAAGGCAATGTTGCCTCAAAAGCAAGACCAGGTGCTGCTACCGAACACCTTTCCTCCTGAGTGTTTGCCTTGGGGCCCCTCAGAATTTGCGGACCCCCCTCACCCCAACCTCCAGCCTTGGCCTCTGCATCAGTCCCTCCCTTCTCCTCATCTGCCTTTCTCATCTTCCCCACAGACCCGCCTCCCCTCCTCCCCTGCACAGCCCCACTCTTCCAGCCCGCATGTCTACTCTTATGATGCTAATTCTGACTCGGCACCACAGCCCTATTCCTCTTCCTTCCCAAGTCCCCCCACTTTTTTTCACCAGAGCTACCCTTACTTCTCCCTTCCACATTCCTCTTTCCCCTGGGACTACCACCAGCTGAACCCCTCTCCTCCTCTTACCCACCCCTCCTCGCCTTCCCAGCCGCAGAACTCCTTTCCCAGCCCCCACTGCCAATCCCCTTTCTTCCCTGACGACCTCACTAGCTCCCAGCTCACACCCCCCAGTCTCTCCCTTACTTCTCCAGGGGCCCACTCAAACAGGCAGGCAAGGCACAGGTACAGGGGAACCAGGGCCCCTGTGGTGCTAGTGGGATGCAAGGCAGACAAGAGTTCCCTGAACCCTGCAGAGTTCAGGGACCCAGGGGCCCTGGCCCAGGCCCTAGTGGCCCAGCTGGGGCTTCGACGCATTGCACGCGACCTGCGGCTACTGATTTTGCAGCATTTGTGGCTCGGCAGAAACAACCAGGCCCCAGTAGTGCAATATCCCATATGCCTAGTGTGCCTCCAGCCACGAAGTCCTACTTGTCCTATCCCCAGGTATGGCACAATACCCCGGCTGCTTGCCTTCCCTCAGCTACTGCCCTGTGCTCCAAGCCGAGAATCTGGGCCACTCCGAATAGGCATTGGCTTCAGCCTCCACCTGCCCCCGGGCGAGGCCAGGGCCTTGAATCTGTTGCCAAAAAGAAGGCAGGAGAAAGTAGGGCCTTCGGGCAAGGCTACTCAGTCCCCTCGGAGTCAAACACCTGCGTCCCAGGTCCCCAGGGCCCGGGCCCAGGAAGTTCCAGCCCAGGCAGTTCCAACCCAGGCAGCTCCAGCCCAGGCAAATCCAGCCCAGGCAGATCCAAGCCCAGGCACACCCTCCCAGGCCATGAGCCTCAGGTCTGCACATCTTCAAACACCAGACTCCGCCCAAAGGTCAGGGCCTCCACCTCAGGCCCCAAAACAAACCTCCCCAAAGCCCAGGCCTTCCCCAGCCCCAGACTGTCCTGGCTGGCCAAAGCCTTTTCTCTAAAAGTTCCCATCCTAGTTCCAGAGTTCCAGGAGGATCCCTGGAATTCCCCATCCAAACCCCAGGCTCTCCACCAAGCCCCAGATCTCAGGGAGACCCAGAGATGCCCTGAAGGGCTGGCTGGCTGGAGGTCAGGTATGTTCTCCTGTCCTGAACCCTGGAAACCCCCTGTGGAGTCTTCTTTCTCCTGGCTGAAATGGACTAAGGGCACCAGAGGCCCCACTCTGCACTGTATCCAATAAAGCTTGACATGCAAAACTTGTGTTTGTGTCCTGCTGAACCCACAGAATTCATGGTTATAGCTACAAGGGTGCTAATTCCCAATAAGGCCCCGGGGTGGGCTGTCAAAGGAAACAGAAGGCTTAGGACAGCAGCCTCGTACCAGGAAAGCAAGAAATCCACAAGGACAAGGTCCTAGGACCTGAGGTGCTCAAGGGCTCAGTCAGGCCCTTCATGACTTAATTCAGTTGTGTGGGACAGACACTGGTGTCCTCAAAGATGAAGCCACAGGGTCCTAGGTTACTGAAGATGCTGTGGCCCATGTGTCCTTACAGAGCATTTCTAGCATTTATCCATAAGGGATCAAGGGGATCCAAACACAGATCACAAACCCCCAGGTCCTCAAGGACACAGAAGACACTTGTCAGGGAACCCAAGATGCTTCCTAGGATGTCAGAAAGTAGTGGCTGCCACCCATAAGATGCCATTGCATAAGTGGAGATATGAAGCAAGTAGAAGGAAATGGTGGACGCTGCCAACAGAGAGGACTGGTGTTGTATTAAGGTGGAGTGTGGTTTCCTCAAGTACTTTCTTAGCTTATGAGTCAA
Source organism: Dinomys branickii (assembly GCA_004027595.1). Classification (NCBI taxonomy): domain Eukaryota; kingdom Metazoa; phylum Chordata; class Mammalia; order Rodentia; family Dinomyidae; genus Dinomys; species Dinomys branickii. The sequence goes on along the minus strand of PVLD010010378.1, from coordinate 17,050 downwards.
GCAGCTAGCGAATGGAAGGGCCTGAGTTAGAGTTGGGAGACCAGCCATAGTGATAAAAATTAAGAATAGACAGTGAACTAGGATTTTGGACAAAGAATGAACTTCTTTAGGCTGTGATAGGTGGGCACTAAAAAATTGAGCCATTCCTGTGCTCTGTTTGTAATTAACTCCGAATGGGGGGAAGGGGTGCAGCCACCCATCCGGGACCCCCTGTCCAGGACCTATTTACTTCCAACAAAAATTCTCCTTTCTCCTTTGGTTCACGACTTCATTCCTTGTCCTTAGCAGAAGCACGAGCCTGGTACGATACCAATACAGTATTAATAAACAGTGAACCTGGAATTTGACACCAGGTTCACTTTAAATCCGTGCTGCCTGAAGAGCGGCAGGTGGGGGCTATCATGGTGGTGTAGTGGCGCTGAGGGAGGAGGGTCGTGGCGAGCGAGACCAGCCTGGGCTACAAAATGAGCTCAAGGCCAGCTTGAACTGCAAAGCGAGACCCTGTCTCAAAAAGACACAAAAAAACCAAAACACTGCAGGTCGTTTTAGGTATGTGACCTTGGATCAACCCCCTCCTTTCAGGTATAAGTTGGCTTATTACTCCTAGGTGGGGACAGCGCTAATTTTAGGACTTCGTAAACGTTTATGGAAGCCTGACTTGGTTGCACACGCCTGTAGTCTGGGAAGTTACGGCAGGAGGATGGCAAGTTCAAATCCAGCATGGCTAATTCAGCAAGACCCTGTCTCTAAGGCGAGGGAGGGAGAGTACTGAGAATGTAGGAGCCCCAGTACCGAAAAATAAAAACTTTTTAAAAAGCGTCTAGGGATGTAGCCCAGTGTGAGAGGCCTCGTGTTACACACACACATCCTCTAACGATTTCCTCGAGTTACACACACACAAACACCCTTTAACAATTTCTACAAGCTCCACCTCTCACACGCCGCACAGGGAGGGCGTGTCTGACGTCACAAAAGGCGGAGAACCGGATTCGGCGCTAGGGTCAGTGGCTCGCTAGTGCTGACGCGTATAGGCGTACTGCGCCTGCGCGAAGAGCTGCGCTAGGAGAGGCGCGTGCGCTTTGTGCACCCTGGAAACCAAGTCAGACAGCTTGGCGCTGAGACGCCGGTGTCTGCGGGTAGTTGGGAGTTGTGGCAACCCAACAGAAGTGAAAGCGGCCCCGGCGGCGACAGGACAAGTTCAACAACGTCTGGGGCAGTGAACGCGCGGCGGGCGGGATGGGCCGGCGGAAGGCTCCGGAGCTGTACCGGGCCCCGTTCCCGTTGTACGCGCTTCGAGTGGACCCCAGCGCGGGGCTGCTCATCGTGGCGGGTGGAGGAGGCGCCGCCAAGACCGGCATAAAAAATGGAGTGGTAAGTGTGCGGGGCCACCGGGTCACCGTGCGGGCGGAGGGCGATTCCGGGACGGCTGGGGGTCACAGGGGTGAGCCACACCCCAGCTTCGGGTCCTGCCTATTTCCAGTAAGGAAGACCCTGCATCCCGGGTGCTCGGATGCGAGTAGAGGGACTCCAAAGTTAGAGCTGCACACCGGCCGCTTAGGGTAGGAACGCCTAAGCTTGACTTCGGGAGCAGTTATAGGGGGTTTGTCCTGCGCTCTTCCGGGATGCGCACACTGGTCTGTCTGCCCTCTAGCAGTGGTGAGTGGTACGTTTGGCCCTTAGGCTAAGTTCTTTACCTGTTCGTAGCTGCATCCTGACGATCTATAAACTGGAGGGTAATAAACCCTGCTTGCTGTACAGATCAGGGACCAAATAAGAGGCCCCAAACGGCCCTGTGACCTAGAAGGTACAGTAAACTAAGGGATAGGGCATCATACGAGGAGCTGAGTTTGCCTTGACCTGCCCTCCCTGCACCCCTGAACTTTGCCCATTCTGGTTGTCTCCCCCGCAGCATTTTCTGCAACTAGAGCAGATTGATGGGTGCCTGAGTGCCTCCTTGCTGCACTCCCATGACACAGAGACACGGGCCACCATGAACCTGGCACTGGCTGGTGATATCCTTGCTGCGGGGCAGGATGCTCACTGTCAGCTCCTGCGCTTCAGGGCCCTTCGGCAGAAGGGCAGCAAGGCAGAGAAGGCAGGTGAGAAGTTTGGGGGAAAGGGTCAAATGAGTAATGTTCATTTTGATCTAAAGTTGGACTGGAAGTAAGGTTATGGTGGCAGCTACAAGCTGGATATACACTTGCCCTGTAGAAAGAGATCAGTACTATTTAATGTAGAAGACTGGATCCTGGCAACCTGTTTGTATTGCAGGTTCCAAGGAGCAGGGGCCTCGATCAAGAAAGGGAGCAGCCCCAGCAAAGAAAGGGGGAACTGAAACCCAACACGAAGGGCTAGAGCTCAAAGTAGAAAATCTGCAGGCGGTGCAGACAGACTTTGGCCTGCAGAAAGATATACTGCAAAAAGTTGTGTGCTTCAACCCTGACAATACCCTGATTGCCACTGGAGGGACTGATGGCCACATTCGTGTCTGGAAGGTATGGTTTTAGGGGCCAGAAGGATGAATGTCAATACAAAAAGTCCAACAATGTGAGAATCTGAACTTGAGTTCTGGGAAAGTTGTGAGTAGCCGCTAGACAAGAAAAGAGGTGTGGGGATCATAGTGCTCTTGCTGCAGCCCTGGTCTAACCACGGTGCCTGGTGGTGGCTTGGTTGTAGGTACCCACCCTAGTGAAAGTTCTGGAGTTCAAAGCCCATGAAGATGAGATTGAAGACCTGGCTTTGGGGCCTGATGGCAAGGTGAGGAGGTGGGTTATGCGAAGGGGATATAGGAAAGGTAAAGGGAGGTATTTTTGTCTGCGTAGTGAACAGACCCACTAACTGTCCATCTCTGGAATCTTTATTCCTGACTAGTTGGTAACTGTGGGCCGGGACCGTAAGGCCTTCGTGTGGCAGAAGGATCAGCTAGTAACACAGCTGCACTGGCAAGAAAATGGACCCACTTTTTCTAACACACCTTACCGCTACCGGGCCTGCAGGTATGAAGACCCATGGGGTTGTTAAAACAGGCATAGCCACGCTGGGGAGGGGGACTAGGGAGGACTGTGGTCTTGTTGGTATTACCCCAGGCCTAACCAGGGTGCAGCAGGGCAGAAACCTGCAAGGAAGGCTGGGCAGGCCCTGGAGCCTGAAGAGTCCTTTGCTCGGCCCCCAGGTTTGGGCAGGTTCCAGACCAGCCTGCTGGGCTGCGACTCTTCACAGTGCAGATCCCCCACAAGCACCTGCAGCAGCACCCGCCTTGCTACCTCACAGCCTGGGATGGCTCTGCCTTCTTGCCCCTTCGGACTAAGTCCTGTGGCCATGAAGTTATCTCCTGCCTCAGTGTCAGGTGTGAGACAGTACAGGCTTGGCTGGGTAGAGGGTATGGGGGAGCTTGGGAAGGAATCCTGCCTAAGTCCCCGAGGACAGCTGTTGGTCAGTAAAGGTGGCTGCACAGGCCTCTAGGACAGTGAACACTTTGTTGTTTGTTGCAGTGAATCGGGCACCTTCCTAGGCCTGGGCACGATCACTGGCTCTGTTGCCATCTACATAGCTTTCTCTCTCCAGGTAATGGGTGGAGGTGGGCACAGCCCTGTGGGAGGCCTGCAGGCCTGCTCTACCCTGTGTGTACAGGACGGAGCCTGGCCCAGCCTATAAGGGAAGCCTGCTGGGGTGCAGAGCATGTTTCCAAAAAGTTTTCAATTGGGCTTTCCCTTATGAGTTTCCTTCCTGCCCCCAGCGCCTCTATTATGTGAGGGAGTCTCACAGCTTTGTGGTGACGGATGTGGCCTTTCTACCTGAGAAGGGTCATGGACCACAGCTTCTTGGGTCCCATGAAACTGCTTTGTTCTCTGTGGCTGCAGACAGTCGTTGCCAGCTGCACCTGCTGCCCTCACGGCGTGAGTAGTTGGGGTTGGGTTGCCATGCCACCTTTAGCTACAGCAAACACTTGCCCTTGGAGGAGAGAGGCCAGTTCACAGCCATCCCTTTGCCCCCTCTTTGAACAGATTGGGTTGAGGTCTCTGGTCTTGGGCTGGTGAAGCCCCTTTCTTGCTCACTTCCTTTTCCCCACCTGCAGGAAGCGTTCCTGTGTGGCTGCTGCTCCTGCTATGTGTCGGGCTTATCTTTATGACCATCCTGCTGCTCCAGAGTGCCTTTCCAGGTTTTCTTTAGCCTTCCTGCTCTCTGGGAGTCAGGCGTGGACGCTGCCACCATCTAAAGGGGAGTGGAGGCCTGGACTCTTACTGCTCACTCCATTTGGGCCCTTTGAGGATGCCTCTGATGCTGGGCACTGCTTGCCCTTTTCAGTGAAAGCTTGGCAGTGGCCCTGTATGACTCTGGGTCCTGGGAGTCCTACATTCATCACCTGCAGATCCACCCAGGACAGAGTATTTTGAGTCCAGACCACACAGCCTGCCTCCTTTTTGCCCACCAGAGTGCTCCAAAGCTGAGCATGTCCTTCTCCAGAAACCTGTGAAGATGACCAAGAGTCTGGAGGCACTGCTGTCCTTCCTGCAGAAACAATGTTTCTCTTCCTGTCCTCACGGTCTTCACATGAAGCCCCTGGCTTTTGCTGGGGCAAGGACTGGCATGGCACTTACTGTTAGGGCATAAAGGGGCCAAAAAGAAGACTCAGGTAGTAATCTGTGGGTTCCGATGGGTAGCACCAGGCCAGCCAGGCTGAATATGCAGTAAGTTCCTGCATCACTCTCCCAGACTTGAGGAAAGGGAAAATGAACCTCACCCCATTAGGCAGGAAGGGTTGATATTTAATAAACAAGGGAAGACTGAACTGAGACCCCAAATGATACACACTTGTCAGCTCTTTCTGTCCCCAGAGGCAAGCACCTTGAGGTCAAGCAGCTCCTCTGGGTGCTGGAAGATAGCTTTGGCATACTGATGCAAGAGGCGAGTCATATAACAGTGCTGCCAGGGCAGCAGGCCTTCCAGGAAGCCGATATGGCCACCTCGAGCTGTGATAAGCAGTGCAACATGGGAAGAGCGCTGGGCAGCCTGTAGGGGAAAGGCTGGGAGGGGGTCAGAGAGGAGGTCAGGAACCCAGCCACCAATAGGAGCCTAGGTTCTCCACTTGTACTTCGTGGTCTGCCGTTTCCTTGGGCCAAGGCCGCCTGATTCAGGGTACTCACCATGGACCGGGGAGAAGGGGTCATCTGCTGCGTTGAGGCAGAGCACAGGGAGCTGGATGGCATCTACCTTGTTTTTGGGGCTTGAAGCTTGGTAGTAGGCAGCCCAGTCTTGATACCCAAAGGCTACAGATGTGTAGCGTGCATCAAGCTGGCGGATTGTGCGGGCCTGTGTGGTAGAGGTAGTACAGTCTAAAATAATAAAGAGCAGGAAGATAGTGGAAGACTAATACCAGGGCAGAGAGATGGTGAAAGAACATACCTGTAGGACAAAGTCTACATCCACCAACTTTTCAATCTTTCTGTTTCTGCAAGAAAGTACATCAAGGTTTGTCTTGACTCCTGCATCTGACCCAAAGCCCACAGCCTATCCTACTACCTCACGCATGAAAAGGCCCAGGTGATACCATACCTCATTGCTGGGAGAGCCTACCCGCTTCCACTGGCCAAGACTCACCCTACCTGTCCACAAACCGGCAGAGCGAAGCAGTGAGGGGCCGGTTGAAGAGCATCGAGTTCAGGGTGGTCTCCAGGGAGCGGGATGTCTCAAAGGAATCCCAGCATGCAGACAGAGTCAGACCTGCCAGCAGGCCTGCAGCTTTCCCAGTCCGTGCCAGGTAGTTGAGCAACAGTATCCTACGGGATTGGATGAGAAGCCATGAGAGAAGGGTTTACATGAGTGAGTCAGGAGCAGGCAAGGACATGGAGGATGGAAGAAAGGAGCACTGGGTCTGGGTTAAGCGTGGGCAACCATTACCCTCCAAAAGAGATGCCCACAGCCAGCAGTGGTGCTTGAGGGTAGCGGCGCTTTATGTGGTTCACAACCATCTCTAGATCTTCAGTATAGCTGGCACAATAAGCCCTGTGGGTCTAAGGGCAAAGGGGATCACTGGACAGAGAGGGAGGCCATTGCCAGAGAGGAAAATGGAAGGGTTCAGGAGGTGGCGGGGAAAGGGAGAAAGGGAAGGTACAAAAGCCCCAGGGTCGAGATCTCTAAGGGGAGGGGGTACGGAGCCACCATAAACGAGGGTACTCACCAGCAGCGATTCCCCACGGCAGCCGCGGTTATTAAATACAACAGCCCTGGGGCACACAGGTATGTCAGCCAGGCCCTCCCACAAGCCCCACTTTTGGTAATCGTCAGACCCCTGTCAAAAGACTTCCTAAAGTACACATCAGGGTCACACTGCCTCCTCCCCCTTATGAGTTCTCAGGCACCCGCCCCCACCTTCCTGGGCCATGCCTATCCTTACCGGTAGCCATCCTTCAAAGCTTGGCCAACCAGGTGCAAGATGTACGTCTCCTGGCTATTGCCACTGATGCCAGGAAGCAGCAACACAGTGGGTTGAGTGCTAGGGTCAAGGTAGTGTTTGTTGTTGGACTGCTCGGCCCAGTCTAGCAGGAACTGGCCTCCATCTGTGGTTTGGAGGACCTCACTGTGGTTTGGGAAAAGGAGCACACAAGGATACTGTTAGGAATTTGCTACACTTCAAGGGTCCACCTCCTGTCTCACCCACACGCAGGTGCTGCAAGTTTGTATCAGCAGCATCTGAAGGCATGCTTTATGTGCAGTAGTAAGGTGGACCAAGCTGTAATGGGGACGTGAGATTACTACTTAGATAGCCCTTTAGTACAGCCAGTCTCTGCCCTCAACACACTGGGGTAGATGGGGCAATGATTACCTTCACTTTAAAAGAAGTAGATCAGTTTTCCCTACTTGGAGTTTCACATTCACCTGTTCTGTCTTCCTTACCTCTGGTAAGGGACTAGTGGCTTAGACTGCACAAAGACAGGAAAGATGGTTTGCAGCCGTCCCTCAAAACACCATAGCGTGGGGTAGAAAGTCTCCATAGTGAGAGGACAGTGTTGCTTCAGGAACCTCAGAAACTGGGGTCCAGCCACCAGGCGAGGGCTCTGTAATCACACAGCATGATCTGCCTCACTCCCTGATTTGGCTAGTGAGACACCCAATCCTTGAGGGTAAGTGACTGCTCTCCTTTCCAGGCACAGGCCTGGAGAGTAGTGTGTCAGAAGAGTGAGATAGCACAGCTGAGTCTCGAATGGCCAGGTCACCTCTAATAGAGCCATAAAAATCTCCAGTTCTGGAATGTGACCTTTCTGGAATTGACTGGGCACTGCCTCCCCTACGTAACCTGTCCCTGCCCCAGACCCATCTGGGAGACAGCAGGTCATAGAACTGCCCTGAAGGAAGGACTGAATTCTGGTTAAGGGGTGAATAAACGCAGCACCATCCAATCTGGGAACTTTGTCTTACGAGATGAATTACCCACACTGTCATCTCCCTGAGACACTCTGGCTTCTGATACAAGTACCCCGTTGTCTGCGTATTCCCATTGTTCCCTAATGTGTGCTCACTGCTGAAGGGCTTTGTACCAGGGTACCTGTTTTTTCCTATGTGTGGGATCCCTGCTGTTAAATCATGCTCTACAGGAGGACTAGTCCTCTAATGTGAACAGACTTCTTCATGCCAACTAGGGGAAAGGTAACAGTGATGGTTTAACAGGGACAGATGAGATCAGTAGGCACAGAGCCTGGACTCTGAACTTCTCTGCTTGCTGCTGGACAGACCTCCAGTGAAAGAGGGCCTAGACGAGGAGCAGGCAAGTCAGAGGGCCACAGGCTCGAGAACAGAAATTACATTGCTGAGGAACTTGAGGATCAGATTCTTGTCTTCTCTTCCTGAAACTCCAAAGGAGCTAGGCAAATCATAGAGGTTAAGTTAATAATGTGACCATTGGGCAATGTGCCCTGGACCCTGATCTTTAAACACTGGGGTACTAGGATGTATGCTATAAGCAGTTACTGGGCTAAGCCCAACCTTAGGAGGTAAGGTACATACAAGTGACAAAACTAACTATCAGAGGTCAACTAGTTTGCCAAAAAAAAAAAAAAAAATTGCCCAAAGTCACACACAAAAGCAAGCAAGAGGCAAGGCAAAATGACTAATTCTATCACCAGTAATCCTTGTAGAAAAATGCGTGTGCGCTCACTGCGTCCCAGGCGTTGTGCTGAGGACATAGCCTACTGAGACGGCCTACGACCCCCCAGCATGCACGGGACAGAACGGTGAATAACTTGGTGTAGAGCACAAAGCCTCCCATTGTTTGTGTACAGCAGATTCAAACCCAGGTCTGTCTGACTCTAGTGCCATTCTAGTCACTGCACTGTCTGACTCTAACCACTGCACTCTGTTGCCTCCTAACTGCCAAGATGTTGAGTTTCTCAGTTCATTAAGTTCTGGATCAAACAGCTCAGTAGTGTATGACAAGGCTAATGCATCGGTGCCTAGGTGTGATTTATGTGAGTTACCTTCATGTATCTCTAGCAAAGTAGTCTTGATTCGCTCCTGAGAAGTTAGTAATATGTTATTGGCTGCTGTGACTAAATTAGTATTAATCCACAGTCATGCTGGACAGCCCAGATTCCATGTCCTGAGGGCCTCCAGAATAGTACCTTTCCTGCACTTCAGCCAGTATTTGGAAGTCAAGAAAAGGTTTCGTGAATAAAGTGGGAGCAGATCTGGCCTCCCCTGTGGCCGTTGCAGGCAAAGGGCAATGTTAGTTAAGCACAGGTCTGATCTAAAATGACTAACTTAGGGCTGGGGATATAGCTCAGTGGAATAAGCGCTTGCCTAGCAAGCGCAGGGTCCTGAGTTCAATCCCCAGTACCGCAAAAAAAAAAAAAAAAAAAAAAAAGACTAACTTTCCAATCTGATGCACAAGGTGAGGCTTACAGAATATTGTTAGATTTGGATTTTTAAACTTTATTAGGGAGAATATTTATTTAGGTGGTGGTGACTGAACTCAAGCACATACTGTGCCATTGAGCCATATCCCAGGCCCTGACTTAACTTGCAAACCATAAATATTTTCAATGTAGAAAGCTTTGAAAGTACTGAAAAGTCTAGGTAAACCAGAATCTCCTGTAAGTCTGTTCCGCCCTATCTCCTATAGGGCTTGAATCCAGGGCCTCCTGCATGCTAAGCATGTGCTCTACACTGAGATATGTTGCCCAAACTCACCCAAACTGTTGGGTTTAAGTGATCCACATGCCTCAGTGTCCCCAATAGCTGGTACTACAGACGTGACCAGTTCCTGCAAGACTTTTTTTTTTTTTTGAGGCAGGGTCTCACTGTGTAGTTCAAACTGGCCTTGAGTTCATTTATGTAGACCAGGCTGGCCTCGAACTCACAGTGATCCTCCTGCCTCAGCCTCCAGAGTGCTGGGATTACAGGCATGCACCACCATGCCTGGCAAGCCTTTTTAAAGAATTTGAATCAATAGGTTTCTTGTTAGACTCAACTACCCAAAACTGATTTTAATCAAAAGATTTAGCTTTCTTTCGATATGTGGATTATTTTATGTAAATGTCAGAAAATTTCCAAATTGATCCAAACCAGCCTCTTCAGAATTTCTCAACGCAGAGAAGTCTAGCCCTTAAAACAGCCGTGTGCAAGCAGTTATTCATCAGTGCCCAACGAGACACAGCAGTCAGCTAAACCTCAAGGGGAGCAAGACCCTAGCAAGCTGATGCACATGGTGTTGAGGTGCCCACAACTACAGAGGTCTTGGGCTCTATCGTTTGGTGTAGCCAATGAGAAACTCAGGTAGATCACCTAGAAAGAAACGGAAAGCAGAGAGTGCGTGTCTGGCACCTCTGGATGCCTTCCACCCTACCTCTGCCCAGATGCCTCCACATTATACGGGCAGCACCCTTCAGGTGCCCAAATGGCCCAGCTGGCCCAGTGAGATGCTGAGGGGAAGCAAAGTCTCCAATAGGTGATAACAGCTACTTTCATTTAGGGATGGAGACCCAATCAATCAAGCTTTGAGAAAGCTCTCAAACCCGGGTTAAGTCTCCTCCTTACCGCTGCGTCCCCCAAACCCACCAGCCAGAGCACTGGGCGCGCACCCACCTGGGGCACACATGCCCAGTAGTAGCCCAAGTAGAAGGTAACGCCAAGAGCCAAGAGCAGAGAGGTCTCTGTCCAGGTGAAGGCCTGGGGATTCAGAGAGAAACTCAGTATCTTTTGTACAGGTTAAGTTCCAAATCCCAGGCTCGCGGCTGTCTATAGAGTTCCTCAACCTCGACTCTTCCGCCCGTAGGTTGCCACCGGGCCCGCCCTCTACACGCCATTGGTCGGCCTGTGCAGGTTCCGCCCCCGATACCGCCCGCCCACCGCCAGTGCAGCTCTGGGAGTGGCCAGAGGCGGCGCTGGGCGAGACTAGAGGCGGCGCGGAGAGCTACGCCGGGTTCCGCGCAAACTTCGCCGGAAATCTGCGAATAGCCTCGGCCTCCTTTCCTCTTCTTCCCCTCCCTAGCCTACTGCTTTCTGTGAACTGTTACAAGAGTTACAGCCCAAGGACGACCAGCCTCTTCCACAGCTGCCATCTTGGCGCGAGCTACCTCCGGTTCTTTTTTCTGCAAACTCTTCCCCTTTTCTGGCTGATACAGGTAGCTTCCTCAAGAGTTCCTACCCACTCGAGTCGGACCTGCAAGGGGCACAGCCCTCCTGTGAGGATATTCTGCTCTGTCACCCGGAGTACAGCCGTTCAGTGACCCTCACGCACTGGACACAACCACTGGCCAGTTGTTACACAAGTACAAACTTACCTATTTAGGTTTTAGCTGCTCTGTGGTGACATTCCACGTCCCCCTCCCAGGTTAAAGTCGCTCACGCAGGCTCACCACAGTGTTGCACACAATCCCTTCCCTGACAGCGGTAGTCATGAACTAAATCCATTGTGCCACTCTCTGATTCCATTAGTCCTCCTCCTTTTTCTGAGCATTTCAACTCGGGATTCCAAGAGCTAAAGCTCTTGACTCTTGAACATTTATGACAAGGGACAAAAGCTACACCTAAGCAACAGCAAGTTCTCGCAGAACAAATCACCCCGTGATAATACTATACAGGGCTAAGTTAGATAGAAATTAGTAGGCAAGGGCCGGGGATGTTGCTCAGCAGCATAAGTGTCAGCCTGGCAAGCCTGAGGTCATAAGTTCGATTCCTGGTACAAAGAAAAGGCAGTAGAAATTCACAAGCAGAAAGGGACAAGGGCCTGGGGGCAATCAGTGCACAAGATGAGATGTACATCAAAATTGTGGCTGCAGACAGATCTGAAGAGAGCACCGTCCCTAGAGATACACAGCAGGTTGAGATTATATTGTAAGTAGCACCACCTGGTTCGGTGCACCCAGCTAGAGCATCAGACACGTGATAAGAACACCCTGACCCATATGCCTATCCTACGTCTTGTTGTTTGTATGGTAGAAGTTGTCACTTCTTGGCCTTTTGGCTGAGGTCAAGTGTATGGTAGAAGTTACAGATGAGCTAAAGTTAATGATGCCTACTGTATAGTATACTCTTGCCGTGTGCCTCACTTCCTTACTGGACTAATACTAACTAAGCAACTACACTCATAATCTTGTAGGCTGGTTGTAGCTCAGTTATCAAAGCTGTGATTTTGTGTATAAATTACCCCTAGATGAAGAGGCTCAGTCATAACCCCCTTTCAGGACCCCTCCTGTCTTTCAGTAGCTTGCTGTCAGTAAACTTTTCCCACTCTTCACTCCTCTGTCCTTAAATCCATTCTTCAGAATTGAGAGACACAAACTGCTGGCACAGCTGGCATCTAACAGGTTGGGAGTTGCTTCCCCGTGACAGTAAGACTGCCCCTCTGATCAGGAACAATGATTCCCCGGCTAGAACCAAGGGTGCACCGTCCCCAGCACAATTGATGATTTCACCATGGGAATCAAACTACCCCTCAAGGGACAGGGGGCTTTCTTGGAGCCTCACAGAACCGGCCTGAAATAACTAACCAGATCACAGCTTGACAGAATCACCTACTCTGCCAGCTGTGCAAAGCTCATAGCTATACTGACCCCAACCCTTGCCTTTGTTTCCCGAACTTGAACATTCTATCTCTTCTTCCTCACATAAGCCTCACATCAGCCATGCTGATCAAGACCCCTTTCCTGCCCTTTCCTGTCTCTTTGATTGGAATATTGGGACAGGTGGCTAAGCCTGGTACTTTGGGAACTTCAGTGAAGGACTTTTTCCCTGAACCTCCAGTAACAGTCACACAACAGAGACTTTTCTCATCACCCACTCAGCAGAAAACCAGGAAAGAGAGACATCTGAGTGGGAAGAGGATGCATGTAGGCTCAGAGATGTATGGCATGCTGGAGGGAGTCTGTGTTTTCCTAGATTCAGTAGTTCTCTGGCCTCTATTCATCACAAGGCCAAGTAGTGGGCCAGGCCTCCTCGTGGAGATCACCCTGAAGCAACTCTGAGCAGGACTCAAATTAACCAATTGGCTTTTCATGTTTACTTGTGAGTCACTGGTCCCTACTGAGGCCTGTCATGGTGGGTGAAGCCACGAGGCCTCAAAGGATGAGGCCAAAAAATAAATAAATAAAAAAGACAGGGCCACAGCTGAGGACTTTTGGCTCCAACCCCAATTAACTAACTGAGTAAGAGACTGTAGTTGCAGGCATCTCACTCCTTCAGTGAAGGCCTTTTGGGAGATAACATAGTTCTCCTAAATTAACATAAGTATTACTTGGAGAATTCTGTAAAGGGTTTCCTGAGTCCTGCCCAGATTCCTGCGTTTGCTTCGGTATCTCCTTCCTTTATTTGAAAACCTAATAAATATGGGCAACCAGAGAAGTCTGGGTCTTAACCCAGAGAGTCTTGAATTCTGTGAGAGGTTTAAACCCTCTTGGAGACTTAAAATCATTTCAGTTGTCTCATTTGTCTACTCATTTGGGAGACTGCGGGCTGATCAGCCCACAATAAGTAAGAATTACTAACTCAGCAGCCTCCCCTGCAAGCCAGATCCCTTACTCTCATTCACTTTGTTTAACTCTCACTACCAAATCCACATTTCCCCTGCTCCGTGTCACTCTGCGGCCAGGTACTACAGGACTGTGAGGGTAGCCCCCTAAAGCCTCCAGAGCCATTCAAATTAGTTCTAAACTTTCCCCTGCACTGCTGTGCCCTCCTCTGGCTCCTGTCCACCCCTGGAGGGACAGCGGTGCTTCCCCAGAATCATGGTCTGCCTTGCCTTGGATCTCCAGGGTAGCTGTGAATAACCTTTAGCTTTTCTTTCAGCAGCGCTGACTTCTCAGTGCTGTCACTCAGCCATGTTTATACATGAAGGCCAAGGTACATGTCAGTAGGATACTCAATTCGTGAAGTGCTCCGGGGCTTACAGGTTGGAGTTTGGGGTTTCATAGTTACCAGGGTTCAGCCGAAGTATTAGCTTGCAAGGATGCAGTAACAGAGCTACAAACTGGATGTCTTCAACAGCAGAAATGGACACCAGAGGTCAAGATCAAGGTTCCTTCTGAGAGCTGTAAGGAGCGGATATATGCTGCTTCCTTAGCTTCCGGTGGTTTTCTGACATCTTCAGTGATCCTTGGCTTCAGGAAGCTTCATCCCAATCTCTGCCTCTGTCTTCACACAGCATTTCTCTTAATCTGCTGCTGTAAACTAATTCCACAGACTGGGAAATTTATAAACAGCAGAAATTTATTTCTTATGACTCTGAGAGCTGGGAAGTCCAAGATCCAGGTGTCAGCATATGGTGTCATGATGGCCTGTTCTTTATAAATGGTGCCATCTTCTTGTCTTTGCACAGAGGAAAGGACAGACAGACAAGAGAGACAGGGAAACTCTCTGAAGCCTCTTTGATAAGGGAATAAATTTATTCCTGAGGGCAAAGCCCTCCTGACTTAATCACTTCTGAAAAAGTCCCACCTTTTCAAACCATAACAATGGGGATGAAGTTTCAACACACAAATCTTGGGGTCATTCAGACCATAGCAGTGTTCTTCCTGTGTGTGTCCAAATTTCTCCTTTTGATGTGGACACCAGTCTGGATTCAGAGCCCACCCCACCCACTATGGCCTCATCCTAATGAGTTATATCCACCATGATCATATTTCCCAATAAGGTCACATCTGAGGCACTGAATCAGGACGTCAATGTATTGGATTTTGGAGGACACAGCTAAATCTGTAACAGAGAGTGATGGAAGCTATGCGAGCTGATGGCATACTGGGACAGGTGTCTGAGCCTGCTATTTTGGGACCCCCAGATACGGAGTGAGGAGAGAGAGCTGAGGACTCTCATGCATGAAGAAAATTGAGCAGACAGAACCAGAGAGAAAGGGGTGATGAGGGAACCCCTGGATGCCGTGACCCAGGGGGGCAGTGGTCAGGAGCACTCCCTCCAGGACAGAGGACAAATGAATGGGTGGTTGCTAGGACAGATGCTGATGACAGGTTCCGACAGAGAGGCAGAGGCTGAAGATTCTATGACATGAGAGATAATTTGAAGACCAAAGTCCATGAGCCGGTGGGTGAGTATAGAGAGTCCTTCCCCATCCTCGCTGTGTCCTGGGAAGTTTATTTTTGTAATCCCATGGAAAGGGTATTGGAATCAAAATGAGTTAATTCCAATCTACCACCTCCAGTGCAATCTACAGCGTAAAATAAAGACACAATGATATATCCAAAATGATGGTGAGTCAAGGAAATCCTGACTCCGGCCACAATGATGGGTATCTGGAACAAAGGCTTACCCAGATTTTATTCATTTGTAAAGAAAGGAGTGGCTTGAGGACGAGTGACTGTGAGAGTGGTGGGAAATATGTGAGTGCCATGAGCTGGGCTAGGTAGGAGGCCTGAAATCTGCCATATGCAGAGAGAAGATATGCAGAAAAAGTAACCTGCATAACACAATTGAGACAGTAGCTAATGTTTTGGGGTCTGTGCTTCAGCTCTGATGTGTAATCTTTGAAGCCCCAGGAAGTCATAGCCACTATTCCCAAGGCTCAATCCCAGCAGACAGCATGGAGCATTGGCTCACACATCCCACTCATCCCAGCTCACTTGAGGGAGCAATAGGAGGTGGGGAAACATGTCTGCCATCTCCAAAGATTACCATCAGCACCAGGGCAGAAAGCCAACTGAAGGGGTAAGGAAAAGTCCTAGCCAGCTCTGTACATATCAACAGATGGAAATAGGGTCAGGCTCAGCCAAAATAAAGGCAACCGCTCCTCCTTCAAGGACAGTTGGCCAGGTGGGTGGAGGGACAAGCCACCGGGACAAAAAAGCGACAGCCACAGAATTGCAACACTGCTGTAAAATGACTGCCACCAGGGCTCTTAAGGTGATGGCTGCAGGGCCAGTGTAGTGGACTGACGACTGGTGGTCAGCTTCTAACCCACAGCTGAACTGAACCAGCATGGTGCTGGGCATGGGAGGCCCACCTGGGATTGTTGCCAGCAGCATAGCAGGCAGAACTAGAGAAGGAGGAGGCTGTTGGGAGCTGAGGGAAGCTGTTGGGAGCTGGTAGAAGCTGTAAGGAGTTGTTGGTCATTTTGGAGGAGCTCATCATGCTGACTTTCCTGATGAACTTAGCTGTTTTCATTCTCTGAGGAGCTCGGGACCTCGTTGGCACTGAGAATGGCTTTGGCTCACTTTGGGGGAGCTCTGGTCCTCATTTTGAGCACTGCTTCCTGGCTCCAGAGAGGAAGATGGTGCACTGCTGGTCTCCTGGAGAAGCTTACTGGGTTGGCTTCCCTGATGGGAACTCGGCTGTCTTGATCGTGAATGCCATGAGGAGGAGGAGGAGCTCGGAACCTCACCGTTGCTAAGGATGGCTATGGTACCTTTCAGGGGAGCTCTGGTTCTTCTGAGCATCACTTCCTGGCGCCAGTGCAGATCCCTCAGCCTGCTAGCACAGCTCCTTCATCCCGCTGGCACAGACTTTCCAGATTCCATCACCGACTTTTGGGCCTTCCTAGCACAGATCTGTGGAACAGGCCCTCATGAGACGTTGTGGGCTCTGGGCCTCCTGTTGGACTGGTGGGAGGCATTGTTATCAACTCTAGGTGTTCAGCTGGACTCATGCAGGACATTTCCGTGGATCCAGGCCCTCAGCTGGATTCCTTGGTCTTAGTTTGTGGACATATTTCCTGCACTCTCTTGTATATCATTCTTTGGGTGACTATTATAAATAATATAAAATATGTGTCATATTATATTGTTCCGCCTTGCAAAATAAGCCCAAAACCAACATAGCCAGGGATACAGCTCAGCAGCACAGTGCCTGCCTGGCAAGTGTGAGGTTGTGAGTTCAATTCCCAGTACCAAAAAAAAAAAAAAGATGGCTGCACTGGCCACACTCCCGCCTGCCCTCGCCTCACTCTTCAATAACGTCACACTGCCAGTCACGCAGAGATCCCGCCACTGGAAACCAGCAGGTGAAGCTCAGCGTCACTTGAAAATCACATAGCTTGGGATGAGTTCATCCAGTCTCCTGGAACAACACTGCTAACACCCTGCATGGCCATGCACCCAGCTGATCAGCCACACAGCTAGGCATCCACACACTGGCCAGCCTCTCTCAAGCCCATACTGTCAGTCCGGAAACACAGTCACACAAAATGTCCCCTACAGTGTCACAAGTTCCTCACACCCAAGACCTCATACACCAGTCATAATCGAAAGTTCTGAGAGTAAGTTACATTTTATTTTGCCACGTATATCCAGGTCCCTCAGGCAGAGCTAATGACACCCACAGAGTGATCACAGTTAAGCATTCGTCTCATACACACCAGCCCCACTGTCACTTTGTCTCTCTAGTTGTAGCCTGACATCTATGGTGCACCCCTGTAATCCCAGCAGTCGGGAGGCTGAGGCAGGAGAGTCACAAGTTTGAACTCAGCCCTGAAAATTTAAGGATTTAGTGAGATCTGGTCGTAAAATACTAAGATAAGTATATACATTGGGATGGGACTATAGCTCATTCCCATGGACTGGATTTAATCCCTAGCGCAAAAACAAAACCCCGTCTAGTTCTCTCCCTCTCCCTC
>PVLD010010377.1:0-71094 GCA_004027595.1 Dinomys branickii | reverse complement strand
ACTTGTTCTGGGTGGGGTTGAGTTTTGAGACTGCGTTTTGTTCCTCTGTTTTCCCATTTTTGGGTATCAGATTCAAACTGTGGAGCTATAAATTCCACAGACAGTTCAGCAGGCAAAGGTCTGCTGCAGAGGCTGCTCCAATGGTTACTTCTCTTTGGGAGAATGTCCCTTAAGCTGTCTGCTGAGATTTCCACTTCTATTCCCTACCCCAAGACCTGGCCGGGGCTAATAAACAGCTCGCCACCCCAGGATTCTTGCAGATAGGCCACTCAGGTGTTCCTCCCTGGGTGGAGCTCCTTCCCCCCTCACAAAACCCGTTGGGGTGCCTAAGTATGTCTTCCCACCCGGGAGATCCCACAGTCCTTAAAGCTGCTTTGATGTCTCTCGCTGGGCTGAACTTCTTCCCGATTCAGGAAAAACCGGTTAAAGCACGCACTTAACTCACCCTGTGATCGTGCAGACAGGAGTGCCGTTCAGATGTTTTTCCCTGGATGGAGATTTTCCCCGACTCAGAAATCCCGCCAGCCGGTCGCTGTTGCTCCAGTTCGCGCAGCGCTGGCTGCAGGGGTGGGGTTCTGAGCGGGATCCCGGAGCGCTGCCCGGTTTGGCGCAGTTTGTCCCAGTAGTGCGTTCTCTGTCGGGTTCAGGAGCTGAAGCCGTTCTTCCCTCCGCACTTGCTCTCTCGGCTGGTCGTCTTCTTCCCGGAAGTCCTCATTTCTGTCTTCATATTGCTATATTTCATTGTTTGGGTGGTAATCCTCTGGGAGGTTCTCTCTCTGCTGCCTACCCGGTCGCCATCTTCCTGGAAGTCTCCTAAATTCTAATTTCACCACTGACTTCTTTGAGTCTGACTTCTTTGACTTAGCATAATACACTCAAGATTTATCTATGCTGTTGTATCCACAATTCATTATTTTTTTTTGCTGACTATTTCAGTTGTATGAATGTACCTCAATTTGTTTATTCATTTGCCCATCCATTAAAAGGCATTTGATTGTATTTTAACTTTTCACAATTATAAATACTACTTCTATAATATTTATATACAGGTTTTTATGAAGATGTTTTCATTTCTCTCAGTTAAACTCAGTGTAGAAGTGCTAGAACATCTTATATCTTTAAAGAAATTGGTCCATTTTATCAAAGTTGCTAAATTTATTTAAAGATGTTTGTAACATTTTCTTATGTGCATTTTAAGTTCTGTAGGATCAGTAGTAATGCCCCCTCTTTTCTGCCTTATTTTGGAAATCTGTGTCTTCTCTCTGTATCTCAGGTTAGCTAAAGATTTTTCTTTTCCTTTTTCTTTTTTCCTTAAACATTTTTCAAGAAATAACCTTTAGTTATATTGATTTTCTTTATTTTTCTTTTTAATTTGATTTCTGCTTTAATCTTGTATTTTCTTTTCTTGATTGGGGATTAGTTTTCTCTTCTTTTTCTGGTTTCTTAAAGCAAAACCTCTCTTTCTGGTTACTGTTTTCATGGTATATGTGTCTTCAACCATGTTATATCCAACCTATCTGTATTTCTGAACCCAAGCTGTGTCTCTTCTAGACAGCAATTAGATACTAATTTTTTTCAATTTTGTTTTAGAAGAAAAGAACAGTAACAAAAACAAAACAACACAAAAACAATAAAAGCAATGCAGAATTTCAAAAACAAGATGATAGGAAATTAACAATGGTTGTTATCTTCAAAAGAGTTGCTTAGATTGCCAGATATAGGTATGCAAGATCAATCAAACAATTAAACATTAACTGTTCCTTTCAATAAACCGATACAAATTGTAGTATAATTATCCTAGCTATCTTGTGCATATGTATATGTTTTCTCCCTTCCTTCTTTCTTTCTTTTCTCTTTCCTTCATCCCAGTTGTTCTTTCCTTTTAAGCAGTTTCTTTCACTTTCACAATATCTATTGTACCTTTCAGATTTTATTTACTCTTTCAGTTTCTTATGCTAGGGAGACGATACAATGTTTGCACTTGCGGGTCTGATTTATTTCACTTATGGGTATGATCTCTAGTTGCATCCATTTACCTATAAAAACCGTCAAGTGTATCTTTCTTTATAGCTGAGTAACACTCCATTGCATAAAAAAACCACATCTTAGACAAGAGGATTATCATGAGTTCAAGACCAACCTGGGCTACAAAGTGAGCTCAAGGCCAGCCTGAACTGAATAGCATGTCGCTTTCTCAAACACATGCACAAAAAGCACACACTTTTTAAATCCATTCCTCAGTTGATGGGCATTTGGGTTGTTTCCAAGATTTAGCTATGACAAATCGCACTGCTATAAACATGGGTCACATATGTCACTGTGGTATGATGTTTTCAGTTCTTCTGGAAGGATACTGTTATGGTTGATACATTGTGTCAACTTGGGGAATCTGGAGGTTTAACTGAGTGATTCAGCAGGAAGCTGGGGTGCTTACTTTGTAAACAACCCGAGCCTGTGGAAAAGGAAGGCATGGAGATTGTGTGAGAGCTACACGCCCCCTGGGTGGGGGTAGGCTGTTTACAATGTAAGGGAAGAGAAGAGGTTGCTTGGCAGCCATTCCTCCCTTTTGCTCTGGTTGTTTTTGCTGTGCTTTGCTGCCCTGAACAGTTTGCCCTCTGCCATGTGCCACTCTGCCTCTGAACCAGCCAAGTATGGGCTGAAACCTCCACAAACTGTAAGCTAAATAAACCTTTCCTTCCTTCATTTTAGGTGTTGGGTATTTTGCCTCAGCAACGAGAGAAAAGTAACTGAGACAGATACCAAGATGGGGAATAGCTGTGTTGAA
The DNA here is from genome assembly GCA_004027595.1 of Dinomys branickii. Taxonomy (NCBI): domain Eukaryota; kingdom Metazoa; phylum Chordata; class Mammalia; order Rodentia; family Dinomyidae; genus Dinomys; species Dinomys branickii. Next base: position 68,309 of record PVLD010010377.1, on the reverse strand, counting down.
TGGGATCTCTAATCCTAATTTTTTGAGGAATCTCCACACTGATCTCCACAGTGGTTGTACCAGTCTACATTCCCACCAACAGTGGAGGAGTGTTCCTTTTGCCCCACAGCCCCTCCAGCATTTGTTATTGGTTGATTTCTTAATGATAGCCCTTGTTTGGGTGAGACAGAATCTCAGTATTGTTTTAACTTGGCATTTCTCGAAGGACTAATAATGTTGAACATTTTCTCATATATTTATTTGCCATTTGTATTTCTTCATCTAAAGAAATACAAATGTGTGTATTCATTTCAGATGCCCATTTTTGGATTGGGTCTCTGAATTTTGGGGGCCTGATTTTTTTTTTAATTCTTTATATGTTCTAAATAGAAGTCCTCTGTCAAAGGGACAGCTGACTAAAATTTTCTCCCAATTTGTAGGTTTTCTTTTTACTCTGTTGGTGATTTCTTTTGATGTGCAAACACTTTTCAGTAAGATAAGTTGTTCATTCTTTGAAGTATTTCCTGTGCAGTTTGGTTTTTGTTCATGAACTCTCTGTCTACCCCTATGTCTTCAAGAATTCTACCTATTTTCTCTTCCAGCAGATTTAGTGTGTCTGTTTTAATATTTAGATATTTGATCTGTTTGACCTTAGTTTAGTGCATGGTGATAGACATGAGTCTAGTTTTAGTCTTTGGCGTTTGAAGAGCCCGTTTTTCCAGCACCATTTAAAGAGGCCATCCTTCCTCCAGTGGACATATTTAGCCCCTTTGTCAAAGATAAGGTGGCTGAGTGTGTCTGTGGTTATGTCTGCATCTCTTAGTCTGTTCCATTGATCCTCAGGTCTGTTTTGTTTGTTTTTGTTTTTGGTTTTTTTGCCAGTGGTGATTTAATCACACTAGCTTTATAGTATAATTTTAAGTCAGGGATTGTGATGCCTCCTGCCTTGCCTTTGTTGCCCAGGATTGCTTTTGCTATTCTAGGCCTCTTCTGGCTCCAGATGAATTTTGGGAATGTTTGCTCTAGATCTGTGAGGCGTACTAATGGTAATTTGATCGCAATTGCATTGAATCTGTATGACTGCTTTGGGTGTATGTCCATTTTTACAATGTTGGTTCTTCCTGTCCATGAGCAAGGGATGTCATTCCATTTTCTGAAATCCTCTTCAACCTCTTTTTTTTTTAGTACTGTAAAATTTTTCACTGTACAGATCTTTTACTTTGTTAGATTGATTCCTAAGTATTTCATTTTTTTTTTGTAAGCCTTGTGCAAAGTGTGATTTCCCTTCTCTCTTAGTGTGTTTCTTCCTATGTATAGAAATGCCACTGATTTTTTAGTGTTGACTTTGTATGCAGTTATGCTACTGAATTAATTAGTCTATTAATTCTAGGAGTCTTTTGGTGGAGTTTTTGGGGTCTTCCATGTACAGTATCACATCATCTGCAAACAAGGATAATTCCACTTCTTCCTTTCCTATCCTTATTCCTTTTATTTCTCTCTCTTGTCCAATTACTCTGCTAATGTTTCCAGAATTATATTGCATAAGAGTGGTGACAGTGGACAACCTTGTCTTCTTCCTGGTTTTAAAGTGAAAACTTTCAGTTTTTGTCAATATTAATTTTTAGCCAATGTTTTATCCCACTGAATATTTTCTTCAGCCATCTCAACTCTGTTCTTGAGCCCTCCTAATTTTAGTCATTCTATTTTTCAATTTTGCTTTTTCATTTAATTCACTTTTATACTTTCTAACTAAAGTTCTTTATTCACTGACTTATTCTAATCAGACTTTCTTTTAAGTGCCTTGAAATCTTTGTGTTCTGAATCCAACAACAGATTAATAACACCAGCAGACAGTTTCTCATCACTGCTTTTCCCCCCCTGCACTAGTCATACTTTCTTGTTTCTTTGAAGGTTTTGTAATTATTTTGTTAAAAACGGGACATTTTAGATAATATATTGTAACAACTTCCAGCTCTGGCTTTTCTGCCCTGCAGCTTGTTGCTGTTGTCATTGCAGGGACTGCTGCTTGCACAATTACTCCCTTGACGATTTTCCTGGACTCGCTTTGTGAAGTCCGCTTCCCTGGAAGTCTTCCATTCCTGATGTTTCTCCTGGCTCCCTGTGGTGGTCCTGTGCCCGCACGGTGTCACAGGAAGCCAATGGCTAGGGAGAGGTTGTGCTTGACCACCTTGAGGCAGGGAGCCATCCGTCCCTGCCGATGGCCCTGCAGGTGGGCAGAGGACACAGGGAGCCCCTTGAAGTCTTCTGAGCCATCACTGCTCTGAGCCATCTCCTCTGGGTGTGACCAGATAGGGGCTTTTGGAGCATTCACCTAGCTCAGCTCCTGATAGAGGAGCTGCTGGACCTCACGGGGATGGAACTGGGGTGGGGCGAGGTGGGGCAGAAGAGCACCCAAAGGTTCTGAACCCTTGGGGTCTGATTCCTACCCTGCATTTAGCAGCTGGTTGAGCATAAATGCTTCTGAGATTTAGTCAGTTCCTAAGATGCCGGATTGTTCTCTTTCTCAGCTTGGCCCTGCTCAGAGTTGCTTTATAAGGACACAGTTTGCCATTCCTCACTCGGCCACAGTCAGAAGTGAGCCACTAACTTACTTTTGAAAGCCACATGAAGAACCCATCAGCTCTGAAATTCTTAATTGCATCCCCGTACGTTCTTATCTTTAATGCTATCATCTGTTCCATAGGATTGTGAGCATCGTGTCCTAGTGTTTGTATTGTTCTCATTTAAATCGTGTCTTTGTATTCATGTCTTATGATGCACTGGCGTAGCTCACAGAACACTATCATGTTCACATTCCACGGACGACAGTGTACTTTTAAAAGTCGACAAACACACGATCCTTCCAAATTTATCTGTCAGTTTGGAAACCAACACTGTTCCCTTCAGGTTGCTCATAGAGCTCCTCGTGAGCTTTATGAAATAAATACCCTTGTCATCATCTCAGTGGCCTCTTAGAGATTCACGAGGAGTAATCTTTTGCAGATTGTGGAGAAATTCTAACATTCAGAGCATATTCCTGACAGGCCTTAAAACCTGCCACTCGCTGTGCTGGTGAGTAACTGCAACAGTAATAAAGCCACATTACAGCATGCAACTGTGACTTACACTGGTTTGAGTGCTAGATGGATACAAACTTTTGCGATGTACGCTGCCCTTCTTTCACTTCTGCCAGTCATCTATTTTATCTGCATGTATCTGTATCTATTCATCTATCTATAAAATTAATTGAAATCATTGATGGTGATAATGACTATATCATGGCAACCCAGGAGGTAACCAGATACAGGCTAGATATCACAAAACTAAATGTTATCATCGCAGTGTACCTGTTAACACTTCAACCTTTCAAGGCACACTAGTCCTATATCGAATAAAAATGCTTTAAAGCAAAAAGCACCCTGGTACTAGAATTCCATATTTTCTGAAATGTCATGAAAGTGTGCATTGCCAAAAGTATTAGCTCTCCATCGCACACTTGTTATTGAGCATACTAACGTCATTGTGCCTTACCTTCTACTTTCCACCCTGTTATGGCATAAATCAAATCAATTTGGTGTGGCCTAGTAGTAGCACACAATAATGTGCCAACAAAAAGTATTTTAGGAAAAGGAAAAAGAAACATAAAGAGGTGACAGTTTTTCTTCTAAATCCATATACAGTAATAAATATATCAATGCTACCTATGGATGTTATAGAAAAATTTAAAAGGCTTTTTATAAAATTCATGTCTTAGTCCTCCAAACATATTTCATTAAATGAACAGCTGTTTAAGATTAACCAAAATAGACCCTTACTGTATTTTAATACTTTGATTTCCCCAAATCAGCACTTTGCAGGCTTCATTTAGGGTTTTTTAAAAATCAATTTATAGAGAAAACTGGATAGGAGCTATGACTTGCGGGCAGTTCCCGTGACACTAAAGAACTGACTTCGAACTCTGAGACGGCCAGCCACGCCAAGACTGCCAGAGAAGCCAGGAATGTGAATGGAAAGCACAGTGTCTATGCCTAAGAGTCAGTTCCACTGCACTGGGCACCGCTGCCAGGCACGCAGGAAGGCGGAGCCAGATTCCAGACGCCACAGCCATCCACAAGGGGTGAGCCAAAATGGCAGAAAAGAACTGGCTGAGGAAACCGGGTGTACTTCAATGTCAAAGAAAGTTACAGGGAGACTTGGGGGCAATCTTAGAATCTTTGAGGTGTGGTTGTAGTAGCTTCTGTCCCCCTGGCTTATCACCAATCCAGGTCCTACACCTTACCCCATCTTCCCTGATAACCAAAAAGATTCATTTATTCTACACAGGATGGAAAAGAAGATGCCACTGACATGTGGGGCACACAATTGCCATGGGTCTACATGACCCACAGTACTCGCTTCCTCATGGCCAGGCTAGTTCTGGTAAAGGAGAAGTCAGATGAATCAAGGCTTGAGGAAATTTGTTTGCCACCTTATAAAGGAAAGAATTGCTCCCTTACCTTTATAAAGGAAAGAACTGCTAGTGCGCCCTCTATTCCCTATTCTTTCTTTTTCTTGCTAAGGACATGGTAGCCAGGTAGGCATGGCTAAGAGGTGACCAACATGGGCACCAAAGTCAGCACATCAAGAATGGCAAAGCAGAAAGATAAAAAGCATTTGTGCCTTCGAGAGCTGTGCCAGCTGCTGGGTGAGAAAAACAAGCTCCTACTTCCTTAACCATTGTACCCATGTCTTTTGTCCAACACAGCCCAAATGCTCCCGGTAGACACAGTGACCCTGCGAAGAAGAACACATTTGGCCCTCAGAAAATCTAGAAGAAACTGAAACCATGGACAGAGAGGCCCACGAAGAAAGATTTAGAGTCAGTGTGGGAAATCATTCCTAATAAATGGAATTGCTGGGATAGTAGTCACTTCTGGACCCCCCAGCCCAGCAGAAGGTGGCCAGGCCATCAGTGAAGGGCACTGCGGCAGGAATTTCTGCTTCAGTTCAGAGGTTCCAAAGTCTGTTTCAGCTCTAGTTTCTGTGCCGTGCTTCTATATTTGAAAAGGGCATTACAGGTGTATCCTAGATGGCTAGGGATTAAGAACCATTCCACCCTGAAATTAAGCCTCTCAGTATTTAGAAGTACACAGATTTTGGTCCAGGTGTCCACCTTGGTATTGTGTTGGACCAATCTGTGTGCCTTGATTTGTTGCCACAGGTCGCGCTTAAAGAATATTCACATTGTCTCTTTTTTTCTGGTTAAACTCCAGTTCTGAGAGTGAGTCATGCTGGGTGAGTCACCTCGTTTCTGATGCGGATGGCAGAGGGGTGCATCTTCTGCACGGCATCACCTCAGCCACAGCAGCTATTCCGTAGCTCCCGTGCTGGGCTCAGAAAGGGCCTCGGTCCAGTTATGGATGCCCATGAGCACCCACTCCTACGCACCCTGACTGTGGTCACGCTTGTGCTCGCCGGGGTGGAGGGATCCTTTTCATGACCACATTCTGGCTACTTGCTGGGACCTCACAGCAGATGATTTAACATTAACTCTGAATTGCAGGATGTGACAGTGAGAAAATTATTCATAAATGCATGCGTTTGACCACATGTCTGCACTCAGATCTCACAATGTTTATTAAGCTCCAGCTACAAAAAAGTGATTCTTTGCAGAGACTCAAAAACAACTGAAATAGAAAGCACAGGGGGATGAGTGAGGCAAGGCAGCCTGCAACTCTCAGCTCATGTCAGGACTGACATCATCATTCCCATATTAGAGATGAGAAAGTGAGAAAGCTGAGGCTCAGAGACCCACAAGTAATCACCACTTATAGGTAGGATGCAAAGTGCCCTATAGAGAGAGGTGTGGGTCCACAGTCCCCTAGCAGAAACCCTCAGGAGGCCCTGCATGTAGGAATTTTTCAAATTCTAGGGGTGTAAGGCAGTGTATACACATTTATTCACCAACACCCATGTCAGAATCTGGGCACCCTTCTGTCATCCAACACATTCATATATTATTCAGTGCCAATGTAGGAATGTTCTTCATACTGAGAGAAATAAGGAGAGTAAAAGGCTTCACACTCAGTAAGGTCAGGCTCTACAGCCAAACAAGTGACGTAAACTCTTCTTACTTCCAGAGTGTAGTGGATTTCAGGAGTCCACAGAAGGAACCATGGTCAGGTCCAGCAGTAGAAAGCCCATCTGTTTGGCTTGGAGAATCAAATCTGGGAGCTTCCCCAAAAGAAGTCACCCCTTAGCCAGACCTTAAAAAATCAGCAGGATTTCAAACACCAGAGAATAATATACATCTTCTATAAGAGGAACTAGACACAAACAAACAGGGGACACTGTCAGGGATCAAAAATGGCATTTGCCATAACCCTAAAAGAGACTGAGCATTGGAAGCCATGTTCTGGGGAGCCCCAGTTCCTGTCTTCTTGGTTGATATGAGTCTCAGTCAGCAGAAGTGAGGCTGTAGTTTGTTTTGCGCTGCCTGTAGGCATCCATATATATGCCCAGCCCTGAGCAGTGCAGGACTCTCCAGAGCTGGACCAAGCCTAGGGCTGGGGTGTCATGTGCAGGACCTCAGCCCAGGCCCTGGGTTCATCTCGGTTGTGACCTCTAGAGTCCATCCCAGAGCCCACAGATGAGATCATGAGGATTTCACAAGTCGAATGTGGAAAGAGAAAAATGTAGGTCACTTTTTTCTGTACAAATAACTCATTCTTGGTCAAGAGACTCTGATTTTGAATAACACCGATATGAATTATATGGGCAGCTTCCTGTGGGTGGCTATTACTCAAAAGTTTCAAGGAAAATCAGAAAATCCATACCAACAAGTGACATTTTCAGTCAAAAACAGAATGTTCATGAGCATCCAGATGTTCAGTGTCCTGTGGTCTCGGCCTCTTCAGTCCTGATCACTTGGAATTAGGCTTGTGGTATGAGCCAATGCTTTTAAAGCATGTCACTCACAAAAATGTAAAGCTGGATTTAATATTGCAAAATGATAGAAGCCAAATCCAGATAACAGTTTCTCCAGAAGAAGCAAATAGGCCCGAACAACTTGGCTAATATGTGTCTAGTCATAAGGATTATATTAATTACCACCCAGTGTCTTGTCCCTTGTTAATAGAACATTGCATGGTGCCTCTCTTGGCTCTGGTTTCCGAGAGGATGGGACCAAACTTGTCAATTGCATTCTAAGCTGGATTGGGACAGCCTCATCAGCCCCGGGCCAGCCAGGCGTGGGTATGACAGCTGAACACCACCCTAATCCTGGTGGCGTCATGCAAAGTGTTGATAGGAACTGTTTTAATTCCAGTGGTTACCAAGCTGTACATACTCTGTTAGTGACACAAGCCATACTGACAAATGTGGGTGTGTCTGCCTCAAAACATTATTATAGTTTTCAGAAGAAATTGTAAACAACGTAAATGAGAAAAACTGAAGGAAAAAACAACAGACACTGACACAGTGGCAGTGTAAATCTGACGCCTTTGGCATCAGTCTGTTTGCAGGACGAGAACCGGTGACACGGAGCCAATCGACTTAAGAGAGGAAGAAGTTAGGAAATGAAGATCTGATATAGTACAGAAGAACCAAGATATTAATAATGGCTGGAAGAAAATATAAAATTGACATCTGAATAACTTAAGAGGCCAAGGACTCTTCATCAATTTAAAGAAAACAATATTCACAGATAGACACTGGTAAAATACTAAATACACTAGTGAAGTAACTCACAGGGTGACTTACTATCTTGTTCTATTCATCTGTTTGTTCCCTATATTCATTGAAAAATATTTATACAGAACCCACTACATGGCAAAGAGCATACAGTGCTAAAAATACATGATTGCTGCCCTCAAAAAGTTCACTCACTCTAGCAAGAGAGAATCAAATGCTGATAATCAAAGACTGACGTGGCAAGTGATGCAGTCTAAGTAGACAATAGTCCTGCCCCTGTGGAAGGAACTCTAGTCTACAAGGTTCTTCTTGTGTCTTTCGGGGTTATCCTGTCTAAGGCACATCTCTTACACATAGAATGTGACCAGGTGTATGCTCCAGTGCAATCTGAAATTTCCTGTCTCCTAAATGAAGCGTTTGTTTACTGGTACTTACATTCATTTCGATCATCTAATTTTGTGTTTATTGCTATTATACCTCTCTATGTTCCTGACTTACACAAGATAAAGTTTTCTTTCTCCTCTTTTATTCTCCTCCCCTGTTGACATTATAAATTATATTTTTATTATTTTAGTAAGTTACAGTTTGAAATCTAACACAGGCTTCACAGTAGCCAGAACATTCAGTCAACCTAGGTGTCCATCAACAGATCAATGGATGAAGAAAATGTCTTCTATAAACACCACAGAGGAATAGGGTGGAACTCAGGGTTAGCGTGCTTGCCTAGTGTGCACAAGCCGTTGGCTTGGATTCCCAGTACAAAATAGAGCAAAATAATATTCAGCCATAAGAAGAATGAAACACTGATGTTATATCAACCTGGATGATCTGGATAACTTTATTATGTTAAGTGAAGTAAGTCAGGCCCAGAAAAACAAACGCTACATTTTCTCACATGGAAACTTTAAATTCAGTAGCACAGAAACAGAGCACAGTAGTGGCTCCTGGAGACTGGAAGGGTCAGGGAGAGAAGGAATGGAGAGAAGATGGTAAACTGGTGCAAGGATGCGGTTGGATTTGAGAGAATCACTGCTAATGTGCTTGCGTTAGCATCCTGTCCCTGTGACAAATACCTGACTGAGAATAACAGTCTAAAGGAGGATGTGTTTATTTTGGCTCACAGTTTGAGAGGCTCCAGGCCAGGGTTAGCCGGCTCCATTGCTCTGAGGGCTGTGGTGAGACAGAAACTCACAGCAGAGTGGTGTGGCACAGCAGAGCTGCTCTCCTCACGGTAGCCACGAAGCACAGCAAGAGGGAGCAAGGCTCAGGGACGAGGAGCAGTGCCTAAGGGCATGCCTCCAGGGACCTTTCCTCCGTCTGGCCCCTCCCAATATTCCCCTAGGCTGTGAACTAACTCAGCAGTGGGTTAATCCCACCTCTGAATCTTGCTGAACTGCGGGCCAGGCCCACTGTGCACAAGCCCAGTACATGAGTGTTGAGGGACCACTTTGTACTCAGACTGTTAACAGTTCTATATCATAGCACAACTTGTGATAATAATGCATCGTGTATTTCAAAATAGCTAGTAGGGGAGATTTTGAACGTTTGGAACACAAAGAAATTATACATGTTAGAGGTGATGGATACTCCAGTTACCATGTCCAGTTACACATTGTCTGCCTGCATTAAACTATCACCCTGTACCCCTATGCAAGTATGTACAGTTATGTCAGTTACAAAACTGTCATTAAAAAATTAACATGGGCATATAATAAAACAAAAAGCTCTATCGTCCTTCCAGACAAAGTAAGGGGCATTCGCTCTTCCTGCCACCCTACTATCATCTAGTACTTTAATTCTACTTCTTCTTTATAGCTCTTCCTTCACTCAGTGTTACTAATAATGATTTGAGTTTGTTTTAACATCAACACTTGTTTTACTGACGTGTTTACCAATTTCTTTGTTCTCCATTGGTTACAAATATTTCCTCCTTCCAGAAGTACAGGCATACCCTAAACACTGATTCTTAGATTAACATTTGTTAGTTTTTATTCCCAAATTCTTACAATTTAGGTATTTTTGAATCTGATGGTCTTTGGGCCGTTTTTTATAGAAAAGATGTATGTAATTCCGACATTTTATCGTAACAAGGTGAAAGGAAAGCCTAAAGTGTTTTCTCAGCTGCAACTGGTAGAACGTCAAGGTCACAAGCAGACACGTGGGAAAGGCCACCAAGGTGAGAGGCGTGTGTCTCATGGCTGAGGTGCAGAAGTCGCACCACATTGCTCCAAACTGGTGTTTGCTGGGGGCCGTGCTCCTGCTCCGTGGTCCAGAAAGGGTGCTTTAGCCATTTATCTATTTAAGCGTTTGACAGCTGTGACTTACATATCAATATTTTACTACATTTACTTGCATTTTAGGAGAGTGGTTTGTGGTTTTCCCATGTGAAATAATGAAAACTAGGCTTCATGGTGTTTCCATTCAGAATGATTTGGGGAAGAAATTACTGAAGCAGGCAATGGTATATTTTTAAGGAACTCTGAAAGTTATTATTTACGTGTTTTTATTTTATTTTGACTCCTAGAAAGAGTACCAAGTACTCATCCTAGGGGAGCTATTTACACTTCCCACAGTTTAATGGCAGCCGCTGTCTGTCAGTGTTATTTATGAGAAGCCTGTTCCTAGCTCAGTCAGCACACCAGTGTGTGACATCTCTCTTTCTCCTCTGAGTTCACTACCTAAGTTGGCTATCTGAGGACCAGAAGCCTCCCTTCTGATATGTCTAAGTGTGATCTACATTTATGTATTCTGCTCAGAACCCATTCATGCACAGAGTATGTTTATTGTGAACTTATTACCTGGCAGCAGGCACTGGGGACCAGCACAGAGTGAAGTGGACCAAGCCCTGTGCTGAAGCATCTTACATTCTGGTTGGTGGAAAGGAAATTAAACAGCAGCCCCTTACAAATACGTTGTGTTCCTAGCAGTGAGTACCACAGAGAAAAGTAAATTAGGATGCAAGGGGCAGTGAGCGCTGGGAAAGCAAGATATTTGAGGCAGCCAGAAAGCACTTTCTCTTGAGTGGGGACAAGGCTGGGAGGGGGATGCACCCTTCCAGGTCACACCCCAGTGGGATGCCACTTCCGACCCTTCTTCCAACAGCAAATCGGCTGGTAGTGGGTCCAACATGCTTCCAAAATCCCCTCCTAGCAGTGTGTGAGGCTCTTGGGGGCCTTCCAGACAGGAACCGGTTTAAACCAGTGAAGGGAACAGGTTTTCCAGCCAGCTGTGTCTGACTTTATCATCACAAGCTATATGACATCTGATAAATATTCATCACTGGGTTTTTCTGGAAATTGGAGGGAATGCAACACTTCTCAAAACCGTGGCCAACAAGGTAGTGTATGTAAAGCAATTCCCTCATTATCCACAACACACTAAGCGCTAAAAAAGTGAGCTAACATCACCCCTGTCATTCTGGGGGGAGACACGCTCTTCATCATGCTATTTTGTTTTCCCGCAGGAACAAGTATTATGATGCTTTTAAAGTCATACTAAAAATGTAAAACAAAGTCAGTCTAATTAAAAATAGCACTATTTCTGTTCATTCAAAACGAATATCACCTTTAACTTTTGTATTCTAAATTGATGTCTTCAGACTGCATTTTACAAATTCTTGTCATAACGTATTAGAAGTGGGTAAAAGTTTTTGATACAAAGAAACAGATACAGTATTGTCATTTGAATGACATTCCCATTTACTTCAAAAACAAAGTTTGTGACCAAGGTAGGAATACATCTGCACTTTCATTTGGGCATACTATACAGATTTTTGGATTTGTTTGATTTAGTCTTGTCTGTTTTCCAGAAGTAGACTCATACCAGATATAATCAAAATATACAGTGACTTTAAATTTTTTAAATGTATTATATTAAAAGACACACTGCCATTAATTTCCCTCAAACCACACACCTTCCCCCCTGCATTTCAAACTCATTTATCCCATCATCCCTGCCACTTTCTGAAGCAGTTCTGAATGTCCTTTCTCATGAGTGTCTTTACAAGTTGTGATCAATATCTGGAGAATGCTGCTGCCAGCCCAACAGAAATGTAGGCTTATAAAAGCATGGCAGTGTGGACACTATTATTTGCCAAGGTATCTGCCAGAGCTGGCAGCTTGCAACTTCTAGCTCTTCCCCAAGGGCAAAATGACCGTGTAAGGTAAATGTTTTGAATCAGTTCAGACTATTGAGGCAGCCATAGCAGTGCAACTATAGAAAGAAAGAGGACTCCAGAATGGCTTCAGAAAGCAGCGAGAATGATGGGGGTATGTGTGTTCCAAGTGAGTGGGAGGACTGTCCAGGGGATTAATAGAAACGTGTCTTCTACTGTAATAATTTTTTAATCTAGTCATTTACCTTATTTTGCAATGACACCTTGTACATCGTGCCCAGTAGCCTGCATTTCATCTGGTACCAACCTTAAGGAAATCCCATCAGTTGATCTGGTACATCTCCATTTCATTCTCACTAGCAAATATGTAATATACGCATGGGATAAGCGCTCTGACAGCCACGAGATCTTTGTTGTTTTGCTCTGGTATTTTTTTTCTTTTAGTTTTGCTACTATGAGTAATTCCTCTGTATGTTTTCCAGCTATCCTATTCCTGGAAATCTGTCTCATAAAAAATAAAAACACCAATTCCTGAAAGGGACTTCGGGATGAGAAAGCATATGAATTTCAAATTTTAGTAGAGGCTACCAGAGAGCCTTCTAAAAGATATAAAATGACTCACATTCCTGCTGGTGCAAAATTGCTGAGAAGAATTTGAAGAGATCTGGTCGGGGCAGCAACCTTGTCCATTACCAAGAGGGGTGCAAAGGAATTAAAATCTCAGGAGAGGGCTAACGAAGGCTGCTGCGGTTACGCCACTCAACAAAGCATATACGGTAGCAACACCGATAAAGATGAAGGCTGCACAAACCCATGGAGAAGAGGAAAACCCTGTGAAACATCCTCTGCACACTGTAAGGGACTGTGCTGGTACCAAGCTCCTGCTGGAACTTAACAGTAGGTCTGGCTGGCCCTGGGTCTTACCCCTAGGATCGCAGCAGGAAAGAAGAAAGAAAAGAGAAGAAGGATGAAAAAGCAGAGCTCAAAACTTCCTCACTATTACAACCATCCAAAACCTGTGTTTATGTATCAACAGCGTACCGCTTCTCTGGAGATGGAATTACATAATATATCTCAAATACATTTATAATAAAACATCTTAAAATTATTGACTATAAGAAAATACACCAAAGCGGTAAGGGTGGTTTTAGGGTTCTGTTTGGCTCGTGGCCCAGCACAACCCTGTTGGGAAGAGACCTTACCCATGTGAAGCAAAGCGCTGCGTCATAACTGTGAGCTGTCCCCAAATCCACGTGCCTTCTCCCGGATGCATTAGGTGCCACCAGAGCACACACAACCTGGAGGCCTGGGCCTGGGCCCCATGCGCTGGTCGGTGACACATGACACCCACAGGGACCAAAATGGCCACCCCAGCACAGTGCTACGGGCCCTTTCACCTCTGCATCCCTGGTGGACATGAGTGCAGCAACCGCTGAGGCCTTCCTGAGAAGGTGACCTGCCTGCTCAGGAGTGCAGGCCTGCCACAACCTGCCCCTCCTCACTCGCCAGCATCCCTCCTCTGACCTTGGGCAGTATGACAGGTACAGTGTCCCCTCCCAAAACACGTGGAACCAGAAGCCTTTAGATTCTGGACTTTCCCAGACTTGGGAATATTTACACATACTTTAAGAGACGCCTTGGGGATGAGACTCAAGTTGAACTCAGAGCTCATCCAGGTCTTGTGTATACCTTACATATAGGGCCTGGGTAACCACGAGCACCTTCTACAAGCCAGTGTTTCGATGAGCACATCCACTGGCTTGGATGGAGGACTGTGCCCTGGGGGTGTGCTACGGTGCTCAAAAAGCTGCAGGTTTTGGATTTGAGATATTCAGAGTCAGCATATTCACACTGTGCCTCCTAATTGTGTTAAGCATTGAGATTTGGGTCTTTGCATTAAAAAAATAAGTAGAAAGGAAGGAGGGAGAGGAGAGGAAAAAAGAAAAGGAAAGACAGAAAACAAGAGAGGGAAACATAGAAAGAGACCTCCAATAATGGGCAAGAACAGGGCTGTGGGTGACAATGTATTTGGCGGAAAGTACAATAAAAGTCAACTTTGAATAATTGGTTTTCTGCAGCGAGTCCACATCAGTGGTGTTCATGTAAGAGTGGTTTCCTCCACGGTCTTTAGCAACTCATGAATCACCGCTCGAATCCTCACTCAGAGACAGCTATAGGACAAATGACACAAACAGCGCGACGGGAGTGAACAGACCGAAATCTCCTCCGGCCGCACTTGCACTCCCACGGGTTCAGCTCTGGCCCTGTCCTGAGCGGGGCCGGAAAGCCACAGGATATTGCTTCCAGGTGTGAGGGGCCAGCCCACTGTTGTTCCTGCAACCCAGATCCCGCTGTCCTGGGGTCCCCATCACTCGTAGACACACTGCATCTCAAGGGCTGGCAAAGCTGGGCAGACTACACTGGGTAAGTGGGGTTGAATCAACCCTGTCCCTCTCCTAGGGCAGCTCTGGAGCCGGAAGCCACCCCTGCCTCCCTCTGCAGTGAGTTGTCCGTGGACCAGACACCAAGGAGACAGTGTGAGGGCCTCTCCCTGTCTCTCCCTATAAAGGGCAAGCGAGATCACAGGCACAAAGAGGCAGTTATTGTGTTTATTTCTAGAACTGGCAGGGATGCAGAGCTTGCTGACTTCCTAGCATTGAGGACATTGCCTGAATTTGTACAGCTCACGCAGACTCTCATTCCAAGCCCACTGGAGAGTCCCGATGCGGTTCCTTGCTTTGCCTACAGAAGCCTGCCATTGGTCCATCTCCGCAGGTAAATCTTGGACTGTGACTTCCAGCAGACACAATGGCCCACCGGCCTCCAATCCACCAGTACCTGGTTAGGAATACTCGATGACCACCATAAGACTGAGGCCTCTGCCAAGTGTTTCCTGCTCTTACTGCATGTTCAGGAAACACTACATGCTTATCAGAGGACGTTCTCAATATTAGAGCGACACATACCCTTTATGCGTCCTTCTCTATTACATTCTTTGCTCCTATTTTAACACAGTGTCTCCAGGTCCTAAAAATGTCCAGCTCACCAATGTCACTGAGAGGCCAGATTGGCAAGGCTGCTGCAGACAGTGCAGGAAGCTCAAATCCGGCTGCACTGTGGGTGTGTTTAGAGGGACACTGGTTCACGGTCACAGTCAGCCCAGCTGCTTGATGTAGTAACTTGCATCCAGGAGACCACAGTTGCATCTGTGGCCACTTCCTGTTTCAATCAGTTTGAAGTGGTAAAGCCAGCCAAAGGGCTGTCCATGACTTGATGACCAGCCCTGGGCACTTAGAACTTCTGCAAGGGCCTGGTGGGTAACAGGAAGTGGGTGACCTCATGTGTGGCAGACTCTCCTCTGTGGTTTTTTTATTCCGCAGAAGATAACAGCACATTGGGGTCGAGTCACCCGGGACCTATGATGGTAGAAATGGTTTCATAAAGGTCAAGACCTGGAGCTGCATGCAGATCTCTATGGGAATTTGATGCTTAAACTTGGTCCTGTTCCATGGTGATTAAAAGTAAGAAGAATAAAGAGTTACAGGAAAGCTGAAAGACAAGAGAGAGGGAGAGCTGTACAGTTCAAGCCCAGCCCGAACTACGTAACAAGACCCTGTCTCAACAGCCCCCCAAAAAGAATTACACACATCACACACATAGGTGTGTGACTTGCAGGCAGTGAGATCGATGTTCATCTACTTGTAAAAGGTCCTGGTCTGCATGCAGTATGGTTAAACACAGGCCTGGTCCGAGTGCGGTATGGTTAAACACAGATGCCAGACCACCTGGCATTTGACCAGGGCTTGGTCCCAATGTGCAATGGCCTGAAGCCGTGTGCCTGAGACGTGTGCTTCCATTTCCTTGACACGATGCTTGTTCAGTACACGGCGCATTAAACACATCAGTGCACGCAGAGGGCTCGAGACAGGCGCAGGTGCCAAGAGCAACGATGATGCCACAGGTCTCTCCTTACCCGGCACATGGCATATGCACCTCATTGCTCAGCTTGGAAACGATCCTTGATGGTGAAGAGAAAGCAGTGAGTGCAAGGCAGGGGCAGAGGCTATGGGTAGGGCAGGGGGTAGGGTGGAGCGGTGCAGAAAGCACAGGGGAGGAGGGTGTCCAGGCGCGATGAAGGGTCAGCCCGATTGGATGCAATTCACCTGCTTGCTGCACTTTGGGCCAGACACAGAGTGGGGGTGAGGGGGCCGAAGATCAACAGGATGTGATGCCAGGCCCGTCTGACCCACACCTCTTCATGTCCACCATCCAAAAGACCTGTCCTTCAAAGCCAATCCCCAGACCTGTGGACTCTGGGAGCTCCTGCCACAGCCTGCTCTCTGGGGGCACCGCAGTGAGGAGGCTTGACCTGAGGGGAAGGATGGGGACCCTTAGAGAAGAGGCTTCTCCTGCTCACTGGAAGCGGCCTTCCCACTTCTCTGAACGGGACATTTGCTGGGACTGATTTCATTGCTTCCTTTACTTTTCCAATGGCTTTTCCTATGCAGTTGCAGGAGAGCACGGGTGAAAGGGGGTCCTCAAAACTCACCCGTGCCCTTGCTGTGCGGCCTTGCTAGTCACACAGGCTCATTCTGACTTCTTTTTCTCATCTGTATAATTGGGGACCTGAGCCCCCCCATTGCAGTCTGGTGAGGCTCAGGAGGCACAGCGTGTGCAGGGACTCGGGGCATGTTGACAGCCTAGTACTCGTTAGCAGCTCTTTGTTATTATGGTCAATGCCATCGGTATTACACTTGTGCCAATGCAAAGGCACTAAACAGGGATGTGCTTGGAGAAGTCAGCACACCCAAGAAAATCTTCCTTCCCTGTCGGTTCCTTGCTCATATAACCCCCAGCACTGTGCGGTGGGCACCCAGTGTCATCAGCACAACACCCCTCAACGCACAAAACACACACTCAGGGTGCTCACAAAGGCAAAGTGGCCTGAGCTCGCTTTTGCAGAACAGCAATTGGAAAACCCAATGTGGCACATGTGGCACACAGTGGTGACTGCCCCCTGAACCCCACAGGGGGGGAGGACCGCACAGCACTCACTCGAGGTGGCCTGGATGTGCAGCTGTTTTAACAGAGGCTTCCAGGCCATAAAACCAGCACCACTTCCCCATGGCCTGTGAAGCCAAGAAGTTGTTAACCATATAGCCCAAAGCATCCCTGGTGACTTTATCTCTCCCATCGGCCCTCTGGTGTGAGCAGTCTGATCACTCCCTGGACGCCTTTCTCAGCACACTGAGCCCCTCTTGGTTAACCCTGCCCAGCACCATGCAGTGCAGCACCAGCGTTCCTCATGAACTGTCCTGACACGAAGGAGACAAGATAACCTTGTGCAAAGGACACAGGACAGAAAGAACATCCCCGCTCGGTTCCAACTGTGTAACCAGCTTAGTTTCTCCCTGTTCTCATTTCCAGCAAATACCAAGCCTTCCATTTTCCCCCCACGCGTGTGGGGGAGGACACAATGTTCTGACACGAGCTTGTTTCAAAACTGCCAGGGCAGCAACTCGAGGGATTTAGGGGAGAAGCGAGGGGTGGGTGTGTTGCTCTGCTCATGCTGAAGGAACTTGGAAGACAGAGGCAGAAGATGGGGGGAATGTTGTGCAGAGATAACTTGGCAGTGAGACAAAAGTCAACCAATGAACACAACACAACCTAAAAGGGAACTGGGGAGGCCTGCCGAGAAAAGGGGCATCAAACGCACAGTTTGGCCAGAAATCTGGACACTGTAAGAGACAATTTAGTGCGGGGTCATGCCCTGGGTTGGATTTATTGCCGCTTTCCTTGTTAACTCCCCTCATGTTTAAAGTCAAAACTGCCACAGGCTCTAAGGGACTTTTATCTTTGTCATTTGTGTGATCAGCCTCAAAACACAGAATCCCAAATGGGAAGCAGGGTCCCCTCCTCCCGCAGTGAAGAAAGCAGGGGCTCTAGGGAGGCTGAGGTCCGAGGTTTTAAACACCGGGCGGGTTCTGAGTGATGCAGAGGTGTGGGCAAGGCAAGCACCAGGGCGCGGGTAGACGGCCGGATGCAGTGAGGCCCAGGCAGGGAAGCTGGCAGGGTGGTGAAGGCCCGTGTGGACACCCCAGCTGCTTGTCCAGCTTGGCTGCGAACATGAGTGGACAGGGATCCCCGTGCTCAGCCCCTTCTGGGGAGCAGAAGACCTGTGCTGCTCTGCTATGGAAGCTGCTGCCAGGTGGGGCGGTGGCCTCACCCCCGGGACACCGCAATGCCCCCCAGGCACATGGTCTATACCCCTCCTCCAGTGCAGCCCACCTGGCATTAAAGTGAAGTTAGAACTGCACAACCTGTCTGTGGCTCCGGGGCTGCCCGTGTAGACACAGGCAAACCACATGGGTGGGAGCCGCCCAACCTCCGGGCGCAGGTGGGACACAGAGGGCGCCGGGAGCTGTAGCTACCGGACTCCCACCCTCCCCCGCATCTGCTCTCCCCTCCACTCCCTTCCCTTCTCCTCCCCCATCCGTCACTCCCCCTCCTTCTCCCCTTCCCCCTGAGCCTCCCTTCCCCACCCCTCCCTGCCTCACGATACCCTCTATGTGCTGCCCCTCCCCCGCTCCCCTTCTGGCTCAACCTGGACTTGATGCAAGTGTCCAGCCACCTTGAGTTTGCAGAGTGCACAGGCCGGGGTCCCAGGCCTCCCCAGAACCTTGGTCGTCCATGGATGATGCTGGGCAGGTCCCTGGGCCCCAGAGTCTCAGCTGTGACAGGGAACAGGGGTGCAAGGCCTTGACGATCCTGAGGTCCTTTCCAGCCTAACACTGTGGGGTTCCAGACCTGTATCAGACTTATCTCATGTGCATGGAGACCAAAAGGAATAGGCCAGAGTGCAGCTGTAGAGACCCCCAACCTCCTATTCAACCCCAAACCCTGGAACTCAGTGTATTTTACCTTTATTGCACTTCAGACAATGTGTTTATTTCTCTAATAACAAGGGAAATTGATTAGAGTTAGAGCTGGGGGGAAACGTGCTTGGGTCATTTTTCTTACAGAGGAAACATAAATCCAAAAATCTTCCTCTCTCTGAGAAGCAAAACTCACTTCATTTCCAAAATACAGTACACAGATCTCTCACATGAATCTTTCTTCTCTCACTCTTCATCCTTAGCTGCCCAGCCCCAGGAGCCTTCTCTTCCTCCCATCCCCAGAATCTCTAAATAAAAGGACACAAGCCCCACCTTGGAAAATGATATGCAGAAAGAGAGCACTGGATTTTATTTGGAGAGGGTTTTTAGTCTGAAACAAAATGGTTCCTAACCTCCCAGACATGCATGCGAAATCATTTAGGAACCAAGCGCTTCGGGCATTTCCAACAGGCTGCTGATTGGGAAGAGGCGCCCAAGACCAGGGTGCACTGCACAGCGTACCCAGGGGTGACTCAGAGGCTGGCTGGATGCCCTCTCCCCACACCCCTCGAAGCAGTAACCGCAGTAAGGATTAAGCTCCTGACATCTGTAGTTTCCAAGGTGATAAGTGGAAAGATAGTGGATTCAGACACTTGTTACCAAACCAGGTAACAAGGTGCTCCGGGACCCTGAAGGGCTCCAGGTGCAGACACTCCCCCCGTGAACAGCCTCCGCCTAACCGTCCATGTGCCCAAGGGAGCCACTTCCTCCACCTCACTCCTGCCGTCCCTGGCCGGCCTGCACCAGCCAGGGGTCTGGAGAGCCAGGAGCCCAGCCTGCTCCTCCCCCGCTTCCCAGGCGGGATCCTTGCTGCAGGATGTATTTGTTGTGCTGACCTTGCGAGCAAATGACCCAGAGAGAAGGACACTGTGTGCGGTCACTGGAGTTTTCTGACCTCATTTTTCCACATTGGCATCAATGAGGCAGCCAGGGGCAGAGGAAATGGAAAAGGATGATTCCAGGGACGTGCAGGACAAGGGGCTACAGCTGCGTTGGTGACAAAGAATAATTAGACTCGTGTTTCCTTGAAGAAGTTGTTTTGCATGGAAGGTGGGCCTGATGTCCACAGCAGTCCAGCCACCCTTTCCTCTTACTTCCTCGTGTGTTCCCAGCTCAGACCCAGACCCCAAGGCCAGATGACCCAGGTGCAAATCCCGTTTTTACACCACCTCTCTGGAGCAGCTGCATTATCTGGAGAATAGGAATTGTTAGAGTGCTACCCCATAAGAGTGCTACAAAGTTAACTAAATTATCATATAAGGTGTGATCAAAAAATGTAGTGAATACTTTTTTTTTTTTTTAAGCCCAGCGGCACAAGTGCCTGCCTGGCAAGCACAGGACCTGAGTTCCATTCCAGTATCCCCCAAAAAAGGCATTACAGTAAAAGACAAACTGCCATGAATACCCCTCACTTTGAACACATTTGTTCCATCATCCTTGCCATGTCCTAAAGCAGTGCTGGAAGTCTTTTTTCATAAGTGTCTATAGCCGTTCTGCTATGGCTGCCTTAACATCCTGAGCTGATTCAAAACATTTGTTTCTCTCCTGGTCATTTTGTCTTTGGGGAAGAGGCAGAAGCAGGATGGTGCCTGATGCCGTGAGTCAGGTAGGTGAGGACACGCTGTGATGTCTCTACCAGCCTGCTTTTCTGTTGGCTGGCACTCAGCAGCAGCATTGACCATGCTTTTCTTTATCACAACTGCTAAAGACACTCACAAAAGAGGACTTCCAGAGCTGCTTCAGAAAGTGGCATGAATGAATGATGGGACAAGTGTGTTGGAAATGGAGTGCTCTGCGGGGGATTACTGTCAATATATCTTATACTGTAATAATTTTTAAAATTTAAATACACCTTGCATATTTAGCACAGTGCCTGAGACTGCATGCTGCATTCTAAATGCTTCTGCTTGGGTTTGGTTCGGGTTTTCGCTTCGCAGGAGGCTGTCTGTTGCCCCACTGCTAGCTCAGGCCCCCCTGGACAAAGGTCAGGTCTTCTCTTCTCTAGGAAACAGGGAAGCACTATCAGATTTACATTTGAAATGATATCAGGAGACTCTTGGGCTGTAATAGACTTCCTGAACACCTTAGGGTGGACTGAGAACACAACTATTTGGGAGGGCTGTGACTATGCTGAATATATAGAGACTACTTTTCTTGCCATGACTCTGTAAACAATTATAGTGTAATAACTATTTACATGGAATGAGATATTAGGAGAAATCTAGAGACGGTTTAAAACATACAGCCACGCATAGGTTATATGCAAGTACTGTGCCATTTATACAAGGACTGGTGCCTCTGCAACTCTGGGTACCTGCAGGGGGTCCTGGAGCCCATCCCCCCAGCATACGGAGGGACAGTGCTACTGGGAAGGAGCCATTCATTGAACCCGATTTGACAAGCACCCACTCATATACCATTCCATTCGATCTTTACTGTTACCCCCAAGTCAGACAGAAGATGGAATGGTCACTGCCTTCCCTGGTTGCAGGACTGGGCCATAACCCAGTATCATATGACAGAAGGGCCCTGGATGCACAGCCCACTTTGCTCCTGTACCTCTCTCAGCAGCCTTGGGAGGTGGACTTGGTGACTGTTGCCCCTGAGAGCGAAGAGACTGAGGTCTTGGTCCTTGCCCAGAGCCCCTAGGCAGAGCAGGAAGTAGCAGAGCCCCACCAGAGTGGCAGCCGGCTGGCCTGTGACCACTGCGCACATCCCTGTGCTTGTCCGGCCGCAGGGACAGGAGTCCAGCCACGCAGAGCCCCTGCCTCTGGCCTCGGTCACCATCTGGGAGTCCTTGAGGAATGAAACTGGCATGTGTCACTGGCCTGCCCACCTGGTAAGCACCTGCTGAGGACCTGGCGCTGCTGGCACCCTGTGCGCCACATTTAACCTCAAGCTGCAGAGCAGCTATCGCCGCCACTCTGAGTTACACCGCAGGATGCTCCGAGGGCTTCTGCCCATGATCCAGGGTCAGGAAAGGAGCCCACCTCTCCGTCTCCATGGGGATGGGCATTCCATCCTCCCCCCTGCCCAGTGGCAGCCAGCATGGTGAGTGGGGCCACAGGGACATGGCTTCCATCAGTAACTGATTTCCTCTCCTCTTCCTGCAACCCTGCTCTCCAGAGCTCAGACTGCCCACCATGGAAGAGCGGAAGTGAGCTGACGTAGACATGGTAACAGCAGGGCCAGGAGCTGAAAGAGGGCATTTTAAGCTGGAGAGTAAAGCAAACAGAAGCCCTATTACAGTTAATTCAATTTAATTAAAGCCATAAATGCAAACCACAGTGTTGCTGTGAGTACTGACCATCCTGATTGCTTGGCGGGCTCAGAGTCACGCTCTTAACTGATGGGCAGTGACCCAACCTGCCACGTGGCAGCCCTGCTAAAGGCCTCTTACCAAGACTACCAGGGCTTCTTTTTGCAGAGATTTCTCTTCT
Source organism: Dinomys branickii (assembly GCA_004027595.1). Classification (NCBI taxonomy): domain Eukaryota; kingdom Metazoa; phylum Chordata; class Mammalia; order Rodentia; family Dinomyidae; genus Dinomys; species Dinomys branickii. The sequence goes on along the minus strand of PVLD010010377.1, from coordinate 46,170 downwards.
GGATTTTGACGGGGCAGGGTCTTAGTATGCAACCCAGGTTGGCCTTGAGTTCATGGCAAGGCTCCTGCCTCAGCATCCTGAATGCTGGGATCACAGGCAGATGCCACTACGCCAGGCCTCTTGTGGACTGTTTAGTATTCTGGGTGATTTACTATGGTTCTTTTCAGTTATAATACAAATTGTTCTTTTATTCCTATTCCTCAAGAAAAAAATTGAGTAAAGTTTTCCACCCTTTCCCTTTACGTTCCCTTTATCATCTTTCTTCTGCCGTCTCTCAGTATTCTGTCCCCTCTGCCATTGCCTTTTCTCCTAGGTCCCCTTCCTGCCAACCACCTGCAGTTGGCCCAGAACATTGGTGCCCCTGAAGGTCCAGTGGGCTCCTCACGTTGCACACTGGGCATGCAAGGACAGTCCCTGCCATCCACTTGCTTGGTGCCTGGCTGGAATGGACACGCGACGGAGTGAGCTCAGTGTGTGCACCTGCAGCTGCAAGGGTTGAACAGGGGGACACCGGGTCCTGGGGAGGGGACATCAGACTAGCAGCTCTAGGGGAGGAGCATGCAACTATGCTGAGACCCATATCTACTTTCGGAGCCTCGCTGCACCGGCCTACGAGGCCTGGTGGGCCAGCCTCAGTTTACTCTGCTGGCCGCAACTCTGCCCTTCCCAAACACAGATGGGATTTTTCTTTCTCCCTGCAGCTGCACCCATGCTATTGGTACCGCTCTTCCTGGGGACTCCCCACCCACCACCCCTAAGTTTCCAGTGTCCTTCCTCTGGGAAAAATGCCTGGCCAAGCCTGAGTGGCTTCCTGTTCACTCACTGTCACAGGCCCTGTGCCTGAGCACCGCCACCGGGCTGCCCTGCCCTCCCCTGCTCGTTCACATTCCTCGTTGGCCCTCGAGTTCTGTGGATGCAGGAAAAGTGCGGGTGTTGCTTCTCCTCCCGTCTCCACGGCGGCGGCGGCAGCAGGTGCACAGCGGGTGCTCATGCAGGTTTCGGGGAGCGCCGACGGCTGTAGAGGACGAACCCTAGGGAATGGTGGTGCGAAATGAAGGTGGAGAGGAGAAGGTAGGAGCCTTGAATGCCGCACTTAAAGAGCAGCAGCAAGACCGCAAGAGGGCAAGGGAAAAGGGAAGGTGTGCACGGGAGAGGGCCCTCCTGAGGGCTCAGTGCCCTTCAGGTCCCCGTGCCCACTGCAGGGCTTTGTTACGTGGCGCTGTGTCACTTTCGCTGCGTACACTTGTTCCTGTCACAGGACCCGGGTCGTGCTTGGGCCGATTCCACCACCTGGGCACAGGCTTCGTGAGTGCCCAGTGCCCAGCAGCGCGCTCCCGCTCACACAGTGGGTTAGGGTCACTGTGATCTACTGAGGGCCAGCCTCACGCCATGCACCTGACAGGTGCTTTAGGCTCCATCTGTCCCCAAGACCCCCGAGAGGAGGAGAGTGTCCCCGGCCCGTTGTCCCTGTCCATCAATCAGCTGGGCCAGCCCTGCTCACAAGCCCCTCTCTGGTGGTCACAGAAGCTCCGTCTCATCAGGTCACATGTGAGCCGTGAAGCCCTGAGTGGTCAGCGCGGGGAGGCCCTGCACCACCCTTGGCAGCCTCGTCTTCCCATCCTGGGCATCAGCAGCTCCCCCAGCAGGGACATCAGGACTCTCCCACAGACCACAGCTCCTCGGTGGTCGCTGGCAGGAGTGACGGATGCCACTGCCTGCTCCTGCCGTGTGGGGACTGCACAGCCCTGGGGCTGGAGTCAGCAACACCACCTCAGGGCTCTGAGCCACGCTTCCCCCAAGGCCAGGAAACTGCCCGGCACTTTCCACCTCCGAAGGCTGGGCCTGTCCTGCTCTCCCCTTTCCTGGTAGGCTTCTTGCCCCTGGCTGCACCCCAGGTCCTGGCACACCCCCTCCTGCCACCCTCCCTGCCACTGTCTGTCCGTCTCCCCGAGTCCACCGGTGTCTCTCGCTCTCTGACAGCCGCCAACCGCTCGTCTCCCCACTTCCACCCTCCTGGCCCCCAGCCATCTCGGTCTTGTCCCTTCACCAGCTGCAGTCAGGCCCTTCCTGGCCCACCACCCGGTCCACGCCAGCTCTGAAACCCTCGGGACCACATGCTGCCCTCAGAACGAGGATCCCGCGTCTCTGCCCTCCCATCCCTTCCACGCCCCTGTGGCCAGCAGGGTCTGTCCTACCAGGAGAGGTTTGGTCCTCTCCGTCCCTGATCTCAGGGTGGCCTGGGGAGGCCCTGTGCTGCTTAGTGGAGTGTCGGAGACGTGTCCACCTCCCTCCCTCCTCTCCCTCCACGTCAGTGGAGATGGCAGCCACCCCAGAAGAGCTTTCTGGCTGGTCGGCTTTCTCCCTGCTTCCTCCGGCTTTCCCAGGCAAGGCTAAAAATAGCAGCCCATTTCTGCTCTTAAACTAAAGCATGGCAGCGTTGAGGCAGCGCCTGGCAGGGACTCCATCATGCTCATGCTAGGCAGGAGCTGGCCCCAGCCTGGGAGGGCAGAGGGCAGGAGGAACACATGGGGACTTGGAGGGGCCAGGTGCGGTGCTGGGGTCACCAGTGGCAGCTCGGATGGTAGAGGAGGAATTGAAGGCCAGGACAGTCTGGACCCCGCTGGGGCTTGTTTTTACTCATCAACCAAGGCATGTGTCCCTGGACTGTGACCGAGGGACAGAGCTCAGCACATAGGCTGCTGCAGCCCCTAGAGCTGTCCCCAGGCTCTGTAGGGTGCGGGTCAAATGAAAGTCTCCCTGGAGGTCCTTGCAAGTACTGAGGAGGTGCTGTGTGGTGCCCACAGCCCAAGTCAGCTTGTGCCCTGCCCCAGCCCACTGTCTCTTTCTTCCTGTCCTCCTCCACGATGTCCTCCCAGATGGACTCCGGCAGCCGCACCTCATCCTCCACGCCATTTCTGCCTGCACCAACTGCTGGGTGTCTGGCAAGCTCCAGCCTCTGGCAGCCTCAGGACTGCTAAGGGGAACTTGTGTCTGCCGCCCACTTTAGTCTTTAGAGAGGGACTGTGTGTGTGTGTGTGTGTGTGTGTGTGTGTGTGTGAGCACGCGCGTGTGAGCACATGCACCCCGATTCACCAGCCCTGCAGGGAGCAGGAAATGCATGAGTGGAGTCGGAGGCCCGCAGCCGCTCTCTGGCGTTCACGGGGACTCTGGGTTGGGGATGAGTGTCTCCAAGATGCACCTGGAAGACGCACCGAACTAGAGTGGGGAGGAAGTCCCTTCCCAGATTCATCTGTGGTAGGGAATTCCTGCCTCCTGAGCCAGGAAAAGTTGGCAAGGATGAAAGCAGGCTTTAGAAACAGGGATTCCTTGTAGGGATTCCTGGGAAGTGAGTGAGCTCAGAAAATAGTGTTAGATAAGGGCCTGGCTGGTGACAAAATAAACAAACAACTACAGAAGGCAGAGACGGAGGGTGGACGGACAGAGATGTGTGGCCAGTGAGTAGACAGAGATATGACAGATGGATGGGGGTGTGGGCGGGAGGGAGGGAGACCCAGGACATATGACTGATATATGGACAGAGAGAGAGATGGACGGATGACAGGCAAATGCTGCTCGGCAGAGAATCCGGGAAGTCTGCTCCGGGAGAGGCTGGAGGACACCATGGAGGCAAATCTCCAGAGAGTGGTGAAGACAGAACGTGCCTGACTTTCAAAAGCTCTTCACCGAGTGCAAACATCCTCCGTGGGCCACACCTGCTCAGGCCGGAAACCAACAGACGCTGCCCGGAGCCATGACGCCTCCACCCCGAAGCAGATGCCAAGGCAACGACAGGATGATCCTCCGTCAGGTGCCCTTGGGAAGTGGACAGCCCACTCCTGCACTGCACCATCTGCTCCTGCCAGAGCTCAAGGCCCAGCATGGCCTTCTGTGCGCCACGGCCCCAGCCTCTCCCTCCTCTTTCAGCTCTGCCTCTCTTTCCGGGAACCCCTGGGGTACAACAGTGGCACCCAAGGCTGTGCCTCTCCTGAGCCCAGAGAGGTTGAGGAGACGCACCAGGGATGGGGGGTGCTGTGCTGACATCACGGGATGTGGAGACCAATCTCATGACCTGAGACCTGAAAACCCAGCGCTTTGTCCTGGCTGTGGCGGAGCGGGAGGCACAAGGACAGAAGGTTGGGAATGCAGCCTCCTGGCCCGGAAGACGGAAGCGGAGTGTGAGCCGAGGACAAGTCGGAAGGGTCAGGATGGGAGCGGGCCTTGGCCAGCCTTGAGTCTTGACAGGTGACAGCTGGCTGACCTTGGAGCCCCCGGACCACAGAACAACAGGGAGAGGAAGCCTTGCAACTGACAGTGCGACTGAAGTACACCCGTTCACCCAGCTCAGCACCCACCAAGGGACAGCATGTCTGCCAGGTGGTTGCCGCAGGGCCACCAGCACAGAAACCAGCTGCTGCGTCTTCTCAGGGACACAGCAAGCCGCCACTGGTGACCACCTGCCTGCGTCTTTTGTCACATAAGCGAATCACAGCCACCAAGCAAGGACTGTGCCTGAGGAAACCCTGCACAGAAGGCGTGGGCTGGGAGGGAGGGAGCAGCCTGCGGCCCCTTACTCTGGAGATGCTGGAGGCAGGTTGGGTGGAGAAGGCAAGCGGCCAGACCACAAAGACGAACAGAGGAGACTGAAAAGAGTCATTGTGGCCTCTGGGGCCCTTGATGGCCGCAGCTCACGTGGCCTCCAGCAGCCGCAGGACAGGGGACACCTGCCTTTACTCTTCCCGCTGCCCAGGCTCTCACCCCTGCTCCCTGCGGGACCCCTCCTCAGCCCTGGGGCTCCCAGCTGTCGATGCTGCCCAGGCCTGGCAGTGGGACCTGCTGCGGCCCTCAGACGTGAGTCAGGACCAGCAACAGAGGACGGGGACAGGGCGAGCTGTATCTGGAGCAACATCCGGGTCCCAGAGCACAGCAGCAGCTGGGTGGGTGGCTCCACCCCCACCCCACCGCCTCCCCATTTTGGAATCCAGCCGCACAGCGATTCTTTGACTTTACAAATCCCATCAGAAAATGTCTTCTGTACCTAAGTCTGTAAGAATAAGTTTGTGCTCTTCATACCCAAGCACACTGGCAGGTACAGGAGATACTAAGATTCTCATGTGACCGGCTAGGAGTGTGAGGCTCAGAGAGGTAAAGCAACTTGCTGGGGTCACACAGCTCACACGCATCTGGCAAGATGCCAGGCACACAGAATGCATATCCAGGCAGTTCCAATGCTCCAGCCCTTCGTGATAGCGGCCCTACTTCCAGGCTTCTCTCCTAAGGTGGTGCTTCTTAATCTTATCCCCTCTATAAGAAGCCTTTCTAGAAACTCATTGCTTTGTCTCTCCCCCACCACCATGAACTTTCACAGCACAGATGCACTATCTACCTGGTCATCCCTGCATGGACGCCTGTGTGTCATAGAGGGCAGAACTGACCAACTGACCACACCCGACAGGCAGCAGCTGCCCCAGTGAGAATCAATGTTCTAGGGAAAGAGCTCCGTGTACAAGGGTCATCAGGACAGCATTCATTAAAGAGCTCGCTGAGAATGTGCATCCAAAGCCAGGAGCACGCTATCATCACAGTACTCAAGGAGGCTGAGGCAGGAAGATCACAAGTTCAAGCCTAGCCTGGGCAACATAGCAGCTTAGTGAGAGCCTCCCTCAACATTCAAAACAGCGCTAAGGGCTAGGGATGCAGCTCAGTGAAAAGGTGCCTGGGTTCCATCCTGGCCCTGAAAAAATACACAGCAAAGAATAATATATCTACCAGTTGGACTAATAGTCACTCCAGAAGATAGCTGACAAATAAAATCTCGCCTTTTAGAAACTTTAAAAATATTTTATAAAAAACTCTTAAATCAAATTTGAGATATAAATTGAGAACATGGAAAATATACCATTTCCCAAACAGACTTTTCCCCAAGTCATTGTCTAAAACACTTACATTAACGAATTACACAAGATAAAAACAAGTAATTTGTGTACAATTCAAGAAACTGGATAAAAAGAGCAATAATAATAAAGTTTACAAAGTTTTAACATAACTTTTAAAATGCTTATTTATCAATAGGAACTTTGAAAAAACAGGTTCAATTGTATTTATTATATAAATAAAACTTTATAAAACAAATGTTCCCATGGATTAAAATACAATATCATAATAGCAGGCACTCTGAAGGGTTTAGTTATGGGTAAATTTTTTGCTTGTTCATTTCCATATTCTCTAACTTTTCATGATGAACTTGTATTACTTTCTAGTAGGAAACCAACTGATTTTTTGTTTTTTGAGACAGGATCTCGTATGCAGTTCAGGCTGGCCTTGAACTCAGCCCAGGTTGACCTCAGACTTGCAAGGATCCTCCTGCCTCAGCCTCTCGAGTCCTAGGATTACAGGCGTGCACCACCAGTGATGTTTTTGAGGCAGGCTGATTCCCCAGCCAGCTAAGCATGACAGAGGACTTTAGACCACTGTCTTCCAGGTCAAGAGGGTGGGCATCTCCCCACCTTCTGTCACCTGTTTGCTCCCTCCTTGCTTTGGACACTTGTCCCCATGTCCACACCCAAGGCTGGGAGGGACTGGTGCCTGACGCACCCCACAGATGGCGCCAGGGACATAATGGTGTGAGCTGTCCTCCCTGGTACTGAGGTGGCCTGGCACGAGGGCATAAGCCATAACGGGCACCCACAGGTAAACAGACTCTGGAAACGGGTGGTCACCTCTAGTGACACACGTCTGTGGTCTCTGGGTCTGGGTCCTGTCCACCGAGGAGGCTGGAGCTTTGAAAGACCACTGCACTCCCTGCTGCTGTGGGGGGACACTTGAAATCTACCCTCCCAGCAACTGCCAAGTATTAATACTCTGCTGTGAAGCCATTGTGTGGAGCACAGACTTCTTGAAGCTACACCCCTGACTGAAAAGCCCTCCACTTCAGCTCCTCATCCTGTCTCTTCCCACCTCCTGGGAACAACTGTTCTACTCCCTACTTCCACGAATTTAACTTTGTTAGATTCCATCCGTGAGTGGGATCATGGGGTGTTTCTCTTCCTGTGCCTGGCTTATGTCACTTATGAGGTCCACCCATAAGTGGACCATGGTTCATTCATGCAGTCTTGTATAATAGGACCTTCTTTTTCAGGGCTGAATAGTATTCCATGGTGTATACATGCTACATTTTTTCTTATTCTCCCACTGATAGACACAAGTTGATTTCATCATTTGTTGGCCATTGTGAAGAGTACTACGATGCACACAGAAAGGCAGATGTTCCTTTGACATACAGATGCCACCTCCCATGGATCTGTGCCCGAGTGGGATGGCTGGGTCTCCTTCCGTACACCCACCATGAGAGTCTGCCGTTGCCTCCTGCTCCGTGGGACGCACCGGGGACCATGAGTAAGGTGGGTGTGGAGGGAGCATGGTCGGCAGCAAGTAGGAAACTGAACCACACGGAGAAGCAGGGCCTTGGTACCTTGTGAAGGTCTGAGGAAGTCAGCGGAGGCCCCTGCACTGACACCGAGCTGGGCAGAACCCTCCTTCTGACGCCTGCGCTTTCTTCCCCGCCCCACCCCTTGGAGCAAGCTGTCCTGGGCCTGGCCTGGTCCCTCCTCTGTCCCCTCCCAGTCCTTGGAGTCGAGGCCTGGTCCCCCTGCAACTGCCAGAATCTGCAAAAACCTCTCTCCCGCTTCAGCACCAGGATGCCCGGCGGGAGCTGCATCATTCTGGCGCTAGTCATTCGTTCATTCCTCCCCGCCTGGCGCGGCGCTCGTGGTGACATCCAGCACCAGGACGGGCTCCGATAACCAGAGACACCGCGCCCCTCCTCCGGCGCATGCGCGACAGCAGACCCGGCGCTGAACAAGGGGCAAAGGGATCAACATGCAGAGAGCTGGGAGGGAGGGCACGGGGGCGGCTCTGAAGATGAGCCCCAAGGCGTTCTCTCTTGTCATTAGCAACCGACGTTAGAGAGGTAGCTCAGTGGGAGTGCACTTTCCCAGCGTGAATGAGGCCCCGAGTGCGACCGCCACACATATGTGTTGCATTGTACCTGCACACACGTGCCTGCATACGTACTTAGCAAACCCGGTTTCATGTGATTCTAAGCGGTTGGTCACAGAGCTACAGTAAGACAGTTTTCCCTTTCAAGACTGAAGCAAGCAGGGGTCCTGCCTCCATGTCTGTGGAGACTGGTAGAAAAGAAGCTGAACCGTGACAGCAATGGTCTCTGTAAGACCCAGTGGGGCCAGGAGCAAGGGCAATCAAGTCCGAGGGCAGCCAGGGCCAGGGGAAGGTTCGAGGGCCTCCTGAACCCTGTCTGAGCTCTGTCTTAGGAGGGAGCCGGGCTAGTAGGAGCAAGCGGGGGAGGGCTTTGCAGGGCATCAGGAAGGCCACAAGCAAGGCGATGTGTCCCTGAAAAATTGTAGAAAGTTCACATTCAGGGCCTATTGCTGCCTGGCAGATTACCCACCACTGTCAAGGCCCAGGCAGCCCATGCCCGTGACCTCCCCATGCCCGTGGAGCAGACGCTGGGCCCAGCTCAGTGCCATCGTTCCTGCTTGTCTCCCACAAAGTGGCCATCAGGGCTCAGGGAAGGCTCCCTTTCCAGTGACGTGGTCACCAGCAGATGTCAGGTCTTGGAGTGTTGCTGGATGGAGGGTGTCATCCCTAGCTGGCTGTTGAGCAGGAGCCACCATTCATTCCTGGCCAAGAGGACCTCACCAGCGTGGCCCCTGGCTCCATCAAGGCACCCAAGCTGCTGCAATCAGGGAGAGAGTCAGTTACGGCTCGAGTCTGGAGGTCCCTCAAAACCTCATGGGACCCTAGGGGGCTTTTCAGAGGCAATTGGATCCACAGTGTGTGAGCTGAGATAAAGGGCTCATGATTATTAAATTGGTTTGGCGGGTGAGTGCTGCCCCCTCTAAGGGTGGGTCACCTAGATAGAACATCAAAGGATAAAAAGAAGCTGCGGCCGCCACTTGTCGCTTGCTGCTTGCTACTCCATTGCTTTGCTCTCTTCAGCCTGCCAAGAACTGTTTCTCCTCTGCGATGCCCTCTGCCCATTACCCCGCCTTGGAGCCAGCTGCCTTTGGCTGAAACCTCTACAGACTGAGCTAAGTAAACCTTTCCTCCTTTAACTTTGGGTGGTGGGATTTTGTCCCAGCAATGAGAAAAGTAACTAAGAGAGTTAGCTAGGGAGACCGAAGCTACCATCCTGTAGACCCCTATCCCTCTGTGGGACTCTTAGGGGGAAGCCAGCTGCTAGGCCAGGGGACAAGGCTGGCCACTGGTTGGTGGGGACCACGGGGCCTCTCGAGTTCATGTGCGCAAACCACAGGTTGTTGTGTACAAAAGCGTGGCACACTGGCCCTTGAGGCCAGAGGTCACAGGTACAGACCACAAGGGCTCATGAATATGCCAAAGAACTGGGGCACTCTGGGACTCTTTTTTTTAATCCAATGTTTTATTTGATGTTGCTTCTTAAGACATCTTCTTTTCTTTGGTTTCCCATGTCCCCAGGGTACACACCCTGTGCCCTCCGTCCACTGGTTCCTCCCCAAATGCCACTGCCCCGTTGGCTGCAGGCACAGCTGTCACTGAAAGCCACCTCAGACTCACCAGATGCAGCAAAACCTCAGCCCCCAAACTGGTGAGGATGTCAGAAGAAGCTGTTTTAAACTGTCCCCCGTCCAGGACAGAGGCAGAGGAGAGGAATCGCCAGCTCTGCTCTATAGTGCAGGCCGAGAGAAGCCCAAATGCCAACCCACTTGCCCTGCGGAAGTGGCCCAGTGTCACCACACCTCCTTGCTGGAAATGTTGTTTGATTAGGGTTGTCACCATAGTGACTGGTCTCTCTTCTCATCTTGTTTGAAAAATGTGCATGGTTCTGGCTTCTAGAGGTTTTTCCTGCCTTCTCTACCTTGATCACTTGTGCTGTGTGTGTAAGAGTTGGTTCTTGCCAAAGCTCGTTTCTCCATGCTTAATAAAGCATTTTATGGGCTGCTTGTCTGGCGTGAAGCCCCATCTTCTGTCCTTTGATCTGTGAATGACAGGTGGACAGGACAGGAACTGAGGAAGAATTACCCTTCCAAGCCCCACAGCCACCTCCAAAATAAAACACTGTGAGGTTCCATTTGGAAGCCCTGTGGACTTGTTCCCAATGATCTTGGGATCCCATTGGCCAAAATGTTTGTCCCACCTGTTATTAATCTCCCAGGGAAAATGATCCAAGCTGCCATATTTCCATAGGTTTTCAAGTTATTTCCACCCAAGCCTCTTGCAGTCACACTCCCTAGTTTCCACACTTCCATGTGGAGGATGGGCCGATCTTCAAAATGAACCATGACAACCTTCCAAATCCAAGAGCTTTGATCTCCGGGCCAGAAGACATCTGCTTGCCTCTGAGGACACTTTCACTTTCAAGGTCAGACCAAAATGGGCCCCTGCTCTCCTAACTCACCTCCCTGCTGGAGTATCAGCCCCGTCTCCTCTGTTTCCACGGCTTAGCACGATCCTTCCAACACTTACTCTGCCTCCTCCTTCTACCCGGTATTTTAACTCCCACCGAGACAGAGCCTGCAGCTGACGCACCTGGCCCTGCATTTGAGGTGGCCTGGCTCCAGGCTCATCCCTGCTGCAGAAACAACTGACTGGAATTGTTGAGGAGTCCTTTGCTTCGTGCCCTTCTCTGTGTTTACTCACTGGTGGAAGGGGCCGGCCAGGAGGGGAAGTCTGAGACAGATGGTCGGCTCTGGGAATCATCCAGGGACACATTTCCCCTGCTTCCTCCTTCCCACAGAAGTGACATTATTGAACTGCCCTCTCCCTACTGCCTCCATTTCCCCTTCCTCCTCCTGGCCGCAGGGTACCCCTGCTGGGGACAAGCCAGAAGTCAAAGCCTGGTGTTATCCCCTGGTAAGGAAAGCCATCAGAATCCTGCTTCCTAAGGACACAGTGGCTTTGGGTTGACCTGTTCCCTGCTACCTGGGCAAACTTCAGAGATAGGCATTGTGCTCAGTGGGTAACAAGGTCTGCTTACCTGCTTCAGCATGATCATTTGCATGCAGAAGACCTTAGGATAAAAGCCCGGTGCAAGGAAAGGCACCACAGGACTAAGCCTTTGTTTGCATCCCTTCTGGGGGCTCAGAGAGCTATTAAAGGCAGGAGCCACCGGGTGAAGCCATGGAATCCTGCACACAGCCTCTGTGCAGGGCTCTGCTGGGTGCCTTCGCTGCCAGCCCTTGCATCTCCAAGTTGTGCCTCTATGTCCGCAGGGGTCCTCACCCAGGCCCGCCGGGGCAGGAAAGATGAGCAGAGGTGGGACGACTGGGGAAGGAAATATCCGCCCAGAGTGCCCAGTGCTGGCACATGGGACTGAAAGAGCCAGGGCACCGCGTGAAGCCACATCCCCCTCGTATTAAACATCAGAACCTCAGAATGAGCCAGAGGTGCAGTCAGCCCCTAGATTCCTTCACGTCTCAACTCGGAAGGGGAGAGACTGGCAGGAACCCCTGCCCAGGACCCTAGCTCCATCCCTGAGAAGGCGGCTTATGAGTCACAAGATTTTACTGAAGAAAGAAGTGTGGGAGGCCCTGGATGAGGCGGTCCAGGGTGTGGCGGGAGGGCGGGGGCTGCCCAAGGCTCACCTCAGACTGCTCCAAGTGGATAAAACTCTGAACCTTAGGGTGTGACTCTCGGAGGCAAGCTCTAACCACACTGTCCTTGAGAGGTTTCCTAATAAAAATGAAGCAGCCCAGTTGGCCCCCCGTTCTGCATTCCTATAGCCAACCAATCCCAGGGCCAAAATATTCAGGACATAGTGCATCTGTACTGAACAAGAACAGACTCTTTTCTTGGTCATTATTCCAAGCACAATACAATACAACCGCCATTTACGTACATGGTGTGATACCAAAAATACAGTGAAGGTTTAAATTTCTAGAATTTTATTATATTGCTTCTCAGTCTTTTGGCTAAGATCGAGTGTAAAAATGTTAGTACAGTAAAGGACTCATTACCCTGAATCCCCCTCACCACAGGGACACTTACCCCGTCTTCCTTGGTACTCTCTGAAGCAGTTTACATTGACCAGTTTCTGTCAAATAAAAACGTGACAGTGTGTCCTCACCCACCTCCCTCGCCGGCTCTGGCACTGTGTGACCTCCCGCTCTTCCTTAAAGTCAAAATGACCGGAAAAGGTAAATGTTTTGAATCAGTTCCGCACATCAAGCCATCGAGGACAGAACAACTGAAGACACCCCTGAAAGAGGACTCCCAGAGCTGCGTCAGAAAGACTAAAGAAGGTGGGAGGGCAGTGTCCAAGTGCATGCGAGAAGGCACAGCGCTCTCCGACACCCCGTGCTCCCCCTGACGCTCCCTCTTCCCAGCAGGCAGCGCCGGACTCCGTTCCCTCCTGCCCTCTCCTCCTCCCGATTCTCTTCGCCTGCACACCAGGCCGCATTGCTGGATCCGCGGGTATGTTTTGGTGCTTTCAAAACTCTCAGCTCCTGAAGAGCAGAGCTGAGACTCTACTCAGCTCTGTGTCTAGCTTGTAGCCTGGCATGTGGGAGCTACAGGAGATGGTGGTTCCTTAGAAGAAGAAACACAGTAATACTCTGGGCACCCACTGTATGCCTGGCACTAGGGCTAGCATTAGGACAAGACAGAAGGTCCCCTGCCTATCTGATGCTCGCATTACGGTAGGGCCATCCAGTGGCCACGTGCACAATAGGCTGCATCCACTGGTGTTGATGGGTAAGAGGAAGAGTTAGGCGGGGGAGGTCAAGATCACCTCTTTGTTCCGAGGTGATTGCCATATCACTGGTATCCCCAGAAAGCCAGTGAAGGACATTCCAGATGGTGTCAGAGACGGTGACTCAGGGAGATGGCATGGGGCCTGCGCCCAGATGCAGCAGCGGTCCCAGCATAGAGAAGAAAGTTCCAGAAACAGGAAAGAGGAGGGCCGGGCCCTGGGCAGAAGTGTGTCCCGCATCTTGAGGAAATGAGGTGACCCGGCATGGCCCCTGAAGAAATCTCCAGAGCACAAGGCCACAGTGCCCTGTGGGCACATGGACGAACAGGTCTCTCTCACCAAAAAAGAAACAACCAACAGGGTCAAAATACAACATACAGAACCATTTTGCTGGCTATTTCTCAGACAGAAGACTAACATCCAGAATACATGATGAAATAAAAAAAAATTAGACCCTCCCCAAATAAAAGACCCAGTCAAAAAATGGACAACTGAAATAAATGGACCCTTTTTAAAGGAAGTATAAATTGCCAATAAATACATAAAGAAATGCTCAACTTCTCTGGCCATTGGAGAAATGCAAATTAAAACACTGAAATGTCACTTTACTCTAGAAAGAATGGCTATCATCAAGAAGTCAAATAAATGCTGGTGAAGCTGCAGGGGGAAAAGAAACCTTCCTGCATCATTGGTGGAAATGTAAACTAGTACATCCACTGTGAAAATCAATATGGAGATTTCTAAAAAAAAAGAACAAGACATTCCATCTGACCCAGCTATTCCCCTTCTAGTATCTCTCCAGAAGAGGTAAAGGTGTCACATCACAGTGACCGAGGCACACCCATGTTCACAGCAGCACAAGTCATTATAGCTAAATCCTGAGACAGCCTGTACACCCACCAACAGATGAATGGAAAAAGACAGTATGGTGTTTATATACAAGGGAGTACTACTCTGCCATAAAAAAGGATAAACTTGAGCCATTTGCAGGAAAATGGATGCACCTTGAGACCACAGTGTTAAGTAGAAGACATCAGGCACGTAAGCTTAGGTGTTCCATGGTTTCTCCTGTACGAGAAGCCCCAAATATAAATAAATCAAACAGAAAATTATAGTCGGGCATGGTAGTGCAATCCTATAATCCCAGCACTTGAGAGGCTGAGGCAGGAGTATCTTTGTGAGTTCAAGACCAGCCTGGGTGACAAAAGTGAGCTCAAGGCCAGCCTGAACTGCATAGTGAGGCCCTTTCTCAAAAAGAAAAAAGTAAATTAAAATATCGATAATAGGAAGTGGAGAGATAGATATTTTGCAATAAGGAAAGAAACCAAGAGATGCAGGGAGAAGATGGAAAAAGAAGTAAAACATGGCTTCATTTACCAAATCCGCATAAGGAATATAGCCCTTATGTACTATAACCATGCGCTAATAAACTATTTTTAATTTGAAGGACACAAAAAAGATAAGCCAGGAGTGGGGGCACATGCCTGTAATCCCAGCACTTAGGAGGATGAGGCAGGAGGATCTGCACAAGTTTGAGGCCAGTCTGGGTTACATAGTGAATTCAAGGCCAACCTGAACTGCACAGGGAAACCTTGGCTCAAATGAGAGAAAGAGAAATCATGAAATCTCTTCCAGAAGGTGATTCTGTACAAGGACAAAGGGAAGGGAAACAGGGAGGACCAAACAGGCTGTGGTGAGTCACCACCATGTCCTCAGCCTGGCTTGGTGGGTTTCATGCCATGGACTTGTTATTCAGGAAACAGCCAACTAGGAAAACCACACAGGAACCAAAGAGTAAACCCACCGTGAGCCAGAGTGTCGCTAATCTGATTCAGTGCACCAGGAAGACAGAACTCAGGCATTTGCCTGGGGCTACAGTGTTCTTTGCTGAGATGATCACCTTGTTGCTGGAACATGAATGCCCACTTCAGTGAGACGTGACTTTCACAGGCTTGGGGAACCCTTTCCTCCCATGTGCTGCTCCATGTAATATTCCAGAGACAGCAGCAGCTGTGGTTCATGGTCTGATCAGGGACTGTGGGGCAGGCCCCAGAGGGTGGTGCCAGACAGGTGCCAGGGTGACAGCCCTGCAGGATCCCAGACATTCTGCCCTGGCACACACAGGTGGGGCCACAGTGCCAGGACTCAGCAGACCTGCCCTCAAGTCCCAAGTCTGCCTCCGCTAAGCTGCTGACCTTGCACAGTCCTTCAGCCTCTGCTTGCACTCCTGTGAGCAGGCATTTGTTCACGCCTTGGGGCTGCCAAAACAAAGCACCACCCAACAGATGGCTTCAGACATTAGAAATCTAATTTTTCACAGTTCTGGGGACCAGAAGTCTGCAATCAAGGTATTGGTTGGCCATGCAGCCTCTGCCAGCTCCAAGGAGGACCATTGCTGGCCTCTTCCAACTGCTGGTGGCACTTGACTTCTTGGGGTCTCTCTAGTCTGTCTCTGCCATTACCTGGATTCCCTCCATGCCCCTGGGTCTTCTCCTGGCCTTCTGGCACCTGAATCCCTTGAGACCTCAGCTAATTACATCTGCAAAGATGCTACTTCCAAACAGGTCACGCTTTGAGGTAGACATGAGTTCCACAGGACTATACTCAGCCAACCCCACAGAGTTAATGTGACAGACCTCAAAAGACTGCTGTGAGAATTACATTAGACAAAGTATATAAAGCACCTAGCACAATATGAGCATTCACTAAATTTCAGGAGCTGCCCTAGCACCATCCTCCATCGCCTTGGGGAAAGGATTCCATGTCGAGAGACATTTCACCCAGCTGGCTACAGTAACAACAAGTGAAACTGTCACAGAGACCGGGGTCCAAAACTCAACTCTGCCATCATCTAGGAACTCTCTGGGAAATTCTGAACCTCTTCTCTGCGTTTCAGCTTCTTGATCTGCACCAGTGGGGACCATCGTCTGTCTGCCTACCTGCCCGCCTGCCTGCCTGTGGTCTAAGAGAGAAACACATTTGGTTTCAGCCAGTCTTTAGAGCAACGCTGTGAGTCTGGTACTGTTATCACCTGCACTTTACAAGTGAGGTGACTGAGTCACCGCGTGTGCAAGACAGCTGCCTGCGGTCTGGGAAGTAGCAATTCAGCCCCGGGCAGTCTGGCAGGGGAATGGCGGAGGATGAAAGGCGGGCGCAGATGAAACGCCGGCACTTGTGCTCCTAGGAAGTGAAGCGGCAGTGGCCGCACAGGGACTCTGCCTGCCTCCCTCGAACCTTCCGGCTTGCTGGCCTCGGGACTGCTCCTCCTTGTCCTCCCCTGAGTACCAGAGGCCCTGTGGCCGCCCACAAGGACACCAAGCAGAGCCACATTCCACACCCAGAGGTGCAGGGGCTCAGGCTCCTCCCGGCTTCCTGGATACCCTGCTCTTTACCTCATTCTCCTGGGTTCTGTGGCCCTGTGGCTGGAAGGGGCAGCTCTCTCTGCCACTAGCAAGTGGGCTGGGGACAGAGGTAAGCAACCGACTAGTGGGAACATCTTAGAGGCATCTGCCCCAGGAACAAGTGCTGAACTTGGCACCAAGGTCTTTGGAAAGATCCGTCCTGCAGCATAAGCTCTCTCGGACCTAGAAAAGCCCCCCACCAGAGGAAAAAGGACAGTCCTGGCCCCTCTCCTGCTGCCCTCCCAGCCCTTGCTGAGCAGGCAGCAAGCACTCAGGTCTGTGCCCACATTTACTGAGACCTGGCCTCCTACACTTGCCCCCACTTGGCTCTGGCTTTGGTGCCCAGATCCTGTTCCCTGCTGCAGCAGAAAGGGAAAGAACCCCAACTCCAAGCCAGTTCTCCTCCTGCCTTTCAAGCTGTTGCCAAAGTGCGGGCAGATATGGCCCTGGTCCCAGAAATCAGCCTCGGAGGTTGCACACATTCACCCAGGATGGGAGAGCTCAGCAGATCCAACATTCACTTAAGCAACTTCCAGTCAAGTCTGCTTGCCCTCCCCCAGGGCACAGGGCAGGCTCGGCCCAGAGGTAAAGAAGCAGCAAGCGACACTCGGGACACCAGCGGGTGTGAAGCAAGCAGCCTTGCCCAGGGACCAACGCCCCAGTGGGGCCAGCCACCCCTCGGTGGCCCATGCCCTCTTCCTGGTGGCTGTGGTGCCCCTGGACCCCAGACCTTGCAGTGCTGGCTTGGTCCATCTTGGTGGACACTGGTGACAGAACAAGGCTCAGCTCATGGGCACCGGCTCCAGGCTGCTCTCCCAGGAGCCTGGCCCTCAACCCCAGAACGGGCCAAGCCAGACGGTCGGCGGGGTTGGTGTGCAGCTGCTGAGATTTATAGGAGTTTACACTCTGCGCTGCGCAGTGAAGCGGTTTCTGAGAGCTGGTTACGAAGTCCTTGAGAGCCACTAACAGCGCAATAAAACCTCCACGCCAGGGCCCACCTCAGATCGGCCGCCCATGGGCCCAGGCAGGCTCTCCTGCTCTCAAGATCACGGCACTGGACTCCACCTAGGTGCAGCCCAAGGGGGTGCAGGGGCCCCCCGGGGTCTCAGAGTCTCCACCAGTTCTCCCTCCCTCCACTCACTTGCATACCTTTCAGTGCTATCAGAAATCACGATAAACTTCCAGTTTTCCTGTGCCTAAGACTCGTGCTTTTGTTGCTGTATTTTGAATGTGATTATATATACTTACATAAATGCAATGTATATTTTTAACTACTTTGTCAATTTTCTCTGAGATGCATAGACAATTTCAGATTTTTCCTTTCCCAATACTCCCTGCTTCATGCCTGTTACTACATTATAGTCTTGATAAGTATATAATTGCACTACTCCTTGAATTCTGTCTGAAATGCAGGGGAAAACCTCAGATTTTTTTTTTCTTTACCTACGGCCTTCCTCCTCATACTTGTTTCTATATTATAAATTTGCTTTAAAATAAATAAACATATTATTTGACACTCTAGGTGCCTCCTATAAGCAGAATCATACAATATTTGTATGTGTGCATATTCTGAGCACACAGCCACACATGCATTTCCATCTCCACAAAGCCCTGGAAGTCAGATTCGTGCACACACAAGCATCTTGAATACCAGGGGCTGGGAGAAAGGAAGGGGGAGCTGGTGGTGAGTGGGATAGTTTCTACTTCAGAACATGAAAAACCCCAGTACTACTGGGAAGGGTGGTGCACAACTATAGCACAAAGGAGGCTGAGGCAGGAGGATCACTATGTGTTTGAGGCCAATCATCGTGCGTACAAAGTCAGCCTGAACTACGTAGTGAGGCCCCGTCTCAAATAAACAAGAGCTTCTGGAAGTAAATAGTGAGGATGGTCCAACAATTTGCATACACTCTACACCAATGACCTATTTGCTTAAAAATGGCTACAATGGTAAATTTATATTATGTGTATTTTATCACCAGTACATAACATAACACTCACACAACACACACACACACACACACACACACATACACACACACATACATATAAAACACCCCAACTCTTATTTAGATCTACATGGATAACTAAGTTCTGGCTGTTAGTAAAGTATAATGTTCTCTCCTCCTTTTTCACCCTGGGAATCCTGGTTCAGGGCCCTGGCTCCGACCATCTCCTGGATTTGGCTTCTCCTGGATTTGGGGCCCCGACACCCCTGCCTCTCCTGCACCCGCACCCCCACCCTGCTCAGTTGCTTTTAAGCAGAAAGCCTCTCTGGTTAAAGAGAAAGCCCACGGCTTGCAGTGGTACATTTAATAATTCATAAATCACAAGAGGTTCAAACGAGTTCAAAGTTTAAAAGTTTAAAAGTTTTGTTGAAGCCTTAAAGTTTAAACTGTCAGAGGCTTTGACAAAAAACTTTTCCTGTCTGGAATATTTAAGATGGTTGAGCCGTATTAGATTCAGGACTCGCCTGTAGCCTCCCCTACCAGCGTGTTTCTGCCAAGAAAACTGAAGTGTAGTCCGCAGCGGTGTCCTCCGTGGGGACAGCCAGGGCCCCAGGGACCCAGACGCAGGCGGAGGGGGCTGACAGTAGAGGGCACTTTGGGGTGCAAACGCTTACACTCGCCAAGGTGCGATTAAAAGAATGGAAATTATAAAATGAGCCCCCAGCAAATGTGTGTGAGGAGGCCTTGGTGGGGCTGGTGAATTGTGTACAATCTGCTGTTTCAAAATCTGGAAGCAGAGAGAGCAAATCTCCTGCTGGCCTTCAGCCGACCTCTAATTTTTCAGGCATAATGACCATATTTGCGTGTGCAATGGAGTGTGCTGTCAGCCACCCGCACCAAAGTGCTCTCTGGCATTTCCTGGGACAGGAGCAGCCCTGTTGTTTCCATTTCAGGCGGTGCTTGACTAAGCAGGCGAGGAAGGTGTGGGTCATTTCTGACCTCTTAACCTTGTGCCCTCATTCTGCACATACCATGTCTCGGTGGTCACTCCATTTCTCAGAAATGTCCATGGTTCCCACTGACCTCCAGGGCGGATCCCAAGGCTTAGTCAGGGGCTTTCCAAGCCATTATTTTCACGTTAGAGCTTTGCCATGGGCGCCACCCACCCTTCCGGGGTCTGTCTGCTGAACTTCGCCCTCAGACCTTCCTCGTGTCTGTCCTCAACAAGTCTCCACACCTTCCCACAGGCCGCACCTACACACAGCACACAGGCCATCGCATGGCTGCCAGGGACGACCTCAGAAAAGCAGTGTCTTTCCCCAGGCTCCAGGACTCGGGAACAGGACCCATGACATTGTGAGACCGGGCTCCAGCTGGGACCCACTCTTGGACAGTGCCAAAGATGGCCCACTTGTGGTCCCGAGCACAGGCTCCCACCTGTGCCCCGCTTCCTGCGCCGAGCTTCGAGCCTACGTCCTGTGCAGGGTTCCCTGGGCTCCTAGGGAAAACACCAGCCCTGGGTTTGAGGCCTCCTCCTGTGGAGTGTGGTGGCACGGGACACTCCCTACCCACCGCGCTCTGCTGGGTCTTTCGCTCCTCTTGCTCAGCTTCTCCTGATGCCTTCTGACCTCATCTCTCTCCCCTCCGCTCACACCTCCTGCTTCCTCTGGTGCTGGAGCTTCAGTCCCTTGCTAGTGACCCCCAAGTCCCTGCTCCCCAGCTCCTTCCTGGGTGCCAGCACCAGCATCCATCTCACCCCTGACTCCTTTTGCCTCGCTCAGCAAACCCCGCACCCCATGCATGGCTGGCTGCTCCAAGAGCACCCCAAACCCATCTTTCCTGTCCTCTCTGCCAGCATTCTCCTGTGTCTCCTGCTTAGTTCATCCCCAGTTGCCCCCAGAGGTCCCCTCTGGTGTCCCCTCTACTTTCCCTCTGACCCAGGAGGAGTCCCCAAGGCCATAACACCCGGGTCCTCCTTTCCGCACCTTTCTGTCACCCCCACCTCCTCTGCTGCCCTCGACACTGAGCCGCCCTCACGCCCTCCTCTCTCCCCTGTCCCATCAAGCCGAGCCTGAAGCAGTCATGTCCCTGCATCCCGGTCTGAGGATGGAGCCTCCTTCAGAGCTGCCGTCCACACTCCCCAAACAAAAGCACAGGCAACCCCAGCCCCACCCCAGTGACCCTGTTACCACCACCCTCCTCCTCTCTCCTCGCCCTCCACACCAGCCAGGCCATGCCGCCGTCCCCTCACATGGCCACAGCTAGGTACAGGCCATGTTTGCCACCAGCCTGCCTTTAGCCTGCGCCCCTGTGTCCCCTGGAAACAGTCACATCCACCATGAGCTTCCGGGGCTTCCCATCCCCAGCTCCCTCCTCCATGCTGCATGCACTGGGACTTCACACCCTTACCTTTGATCCCTTAGCCCTAGGACCACATTGGGCACGCAGGAGCCAATCTGACCTGGAACTGAGTTAACCGGTACAGCACCCTCTGGGTATCAAAGGGCAGGGTTAGCAAGTGCCAGAGTCACGGCTCTTCTCCAGCCGTGACCCATTCAGATTTCCTCTCCTCCCCAGTGGTAACAGTGGGCACTGGAGACAAAAGGGGGAAACTCTCATTTGGACAGTGCTCTCTCCTCAGCAAGCCTCCCTGCCTCTCTCAGGAGGCTGTGAAATGCACACTTTCGGGGCCACAGAGCCAGGCATCATAGTTACCTAATTCCCACGAGAGTAGCAGTTTATGCTAAAACCACGCCTCATAGGCAGCACTGCAGCGGAGCCTCCTGGTATGTGAATGAAGGATGCTTTGGTGTCTTCGGGTTGGTCTCCTTTGCTTCCATCTCTGGGGAGACTGACATAGTTTATCTTTGCCTTATCATGACAGATAACTGGCTTTGAAGTCAGAGAGAACAGCATTGCGGTCCGGGCCCCACCAGCTCGTGACCTGTGGCATGCCACCTGACCCCTGGGAGACAGTGTACTCTTCTATAAAACGGGACAAGGGAGGTGCTGCAGGGCTGTCGTAAAGATGAAATGAGATCGTATCTTTGCAGCATTTATCACAGAAGGAGCCCTCCATCGAAGCTACTGCTTGCCATGCAAAGGTTTTCATATTAAGTGATTATACACACACACACAGGAATATGTAAATATATGCATACACACGCGGACCGGACCCATATACAGTACATGGATGGTTTATTTACATACGCACTGCTGTGACGACAGCCTCATAACAATGCTGATATACGTGGTGTTCTCAGCTCTAGAGATGGACAAACTGGGACAGATGAGCCCTCCCGAGGCCACACAGCTGGTTAAGTGCAGACCCAGGCAAGCAGGATTCGCAGTCTGTGCTCCTAGCTGTCTGTCAAGACACCTCACACTGCTTCGGCCGCTCCTCCAGGTTCTAGGTGGTAACTGTTACCACCGCCCCCTATCCAGGGTGCCAACCATGTCTCTCCCAAAGTACAAAAATGCTCCCACAAAGTCAGCCACTCAGTCAGCTCTAGGACAATCACTTTGCTGCACAAACAAAACTGTGCTGTGTGGCAGCCTCCGGGGTGCCCTGGAGGTCAGTCCTGTGCCACAAATACTTGGGCTAGAGGAGACGCTGTCGGGGAGGCCTTGGAATTCCAATGCGCGGGACCAGGACGAAAGCTGCCACAAGGTCGGGACACGTGGCCCTGGCACAACAGCCTCCCTCCTTTGGGCTGCAGAGAGAGCAGTCAGTTTCTGATCCCCTACCAACTCGGGCCAGGCTGAGATGGGCCAGACAGGGTTTTGTAATTGCCCGCCTGTCTAGTCTCACGGCCCCACAGAGCTCAGACTCCAGTGCCTCACTTGCTTGTCCCTGTGTCCCCCAGTGCACCAGGAGCACCAGCTTCTCACCCAGCATCACTGGTCTGAGGCAAAGACCGCATGGCTCACAGAAGACAGGCACTGTTAAAGGAACAAGGTCCCCTGCCCTGTTCTCTTTCCCTCATGTCTTTGGCCTCTGCTGCGTATGCACAGATTTGCTGTGCTGAGCTGTTTCTGCTCTGGGAATCAGGCAGCCCTATCTCCGGGAGTGACACCCTTCGGCATTAGGTCAGTCATCCACCAGGCCTACGTTTTTGCATCTGCAAAGGGAGTACATTAACTAGCGCAAGCTGACAGTGCCACTCTGCTGACAACAGCGACTACAGCCTGGCGACCACGTTGCTGGGTATCTCCTCCCTGCCTCACAGACAAAACTGCGATGAAGAAAGAGACTCTGGTACCTTGCCTGATGCTGGCCTCCCCCAGAAGACACAACTTTGCCCTGGCGGCACCTGTCTCATGCCAGTCACAGAGCTGGGGCATGTTTAATCCTCACAATAGCCCTTCCAGGAAGGGTTGGCCTCATCCCTGTGTTACAGGTGAGAACTTTGGTGAAGAGCGTAACCTGCCCACAGTCACCCAATGACTAAATGACAGAGGAGAGCTCTCCATCACCACGAGTATGACAGGAGATGGTGTCACATGCATGTGTCATACATATGTCACAGAGGTGGTCACAGCAGCGCTGGGTGACTGTTGAGCTGGCTGCTGCTGTCCTGGATGCTGCCCCCAGTGGCTCCGGGTGACCCTCATGTCATCTCCTCGAGGCAGACCCTCTCAGCCGCTGTGTCATGGATGCGTAGCTGGAAAGGAAACGGCCTCCAGGGACTCGCAAAGGTGCTATGAGACAGTAGAGCCCACGCTCCAGGCCTGGCAGCCTGAATTCCCAGCCAGACACACGTGCAGTCAGGAGCCGGTGCCGATGAAGCAGCAGTCCAGCCTGGTGCCCCCTAACCCTCTGTGCGCCATGACTGTCGATTTTGCCTTTACAGTTACAGCTACTGTGGGTTTTCTACTGCTGCATAAAAGTTATCATGAATTAGGTGATGTGAAACAATGCATGTGGGTCACCTCCTGGTTTCTGTGGACTCCGTTCCCAGCCACAGCCGACCTGGGCCCTCTGCTCCGTGTCTCCAGTGCCGCGGCCCAGGTGCCCACTGGGCTGCGTCCCTTCTGGGGCTGGTGGCCTCCTCCATGCTCACATGACTGTTGGCAGAATTTGTTTCCTTGAGTCTGTAAGAATGAAAGTCCCTGATTTCTTACTGGTTGTTGGCTGGAGGCCACCCTCAGGTCCTAGAGGTCCTGAGTGGCCAGCTCTGTGGCCTTCCTGAGGGACATTCACGTCAAAGTGTGGCTTCCCCATGGCCATCAGGGGAATCTGTCCCTCCGGTCTGCCGGGACAGAGTTGTGTAAAGACCTAGTCTTGGGAGTGACATTGCCTCCCCTTTGCTATAGACCCCTGGTTAGATGCCAGCCAGGAGCCCCTTGGGACAGGAGACGGGATTGGATTGCTGGCCATGGGGGTCACCTAGAGATGCGTCCGCCACAAGTTCCCTGATTTTATTTATCTCCCCTACCTGCCTTAGGTTCCTTTTTCTTTCTGAACAGTACCACCTCCCACTTCACCCTGGCTTTCATTCCCACATCACCCTTTCTCCCATGGCTAGGGAGCGTTAGATCTGTGCTTCCTCTTTTCCATGGACGTGGAGCACAGGTGTATAAACCATTCACTGCCTCTGCACACGAACACACGCAACTCACCCACCAACCCCTCCTACACTCAGAGGGGCCAGGGATATAGCTCAGGGATGTAAGTGTTTGACTGGCAAACCAGATGTCATGAATTTGATTCCCTATACTAGGAAAAAAAAATTTCCCATACTCAGAAGGCAGCACAGAGCCCTTACATGACCAGATGTGGGGTGTGGTTTCCCCACACTCTGAGAAATTCCCTGGTGAACACCAACATTTCCTGTAATTCAATTCATTCTCATAACATCTACCTGGAGTTCGTGTCTGACCCTATGGGTTAAAGGCTCCCACCTGAGACACCAATCACAAGTTCCAAGTTATGACCAAGTTCTAACCTACAGACTGGCAATAATCGGGGTCCTCACACCCACCAGCTAGATTTGATCATTTCTAGAGGAACTCACA
This sequence comes from Dinomys branickii, assembly GCA_004027595.1. NCBI lineage: Eukaryota > Metazoa > Chordata > Mammalia > Rodentia > Dinomyidae > Dinomys > Dinomys branickii. Next base: position 22,057 of record PVLD010010377.1, on the reverse strand, counting down.
GAACTTGGAGAAACACTGTACTTACATTTACCACTGTCCCATACGGGACATGACAAAGGAAGAGATGAACAAGACAGCATGGGGAGGGGGGGTGCTCTCCAGAACCCCCTCCATCTGCTCTCGAAGCTGGTGCTCCTCAGATCTTGTGAATCCAAGCCAAGCCCACTTCTCAAAGATCCTCTATGGGACTGGAAGTTCCAATCCTTTAACCTCTTGGGTTTTTTCTTTTTTTTGGTCTTTTTGAGACAGGGTCTCACTATGCAGTTTAGGCTGGCCTTGAGCTCACTTTGTAGCCTAGGTTGGCCTCGAATTGCAATGACCCTCCTGCCTCAGCCTCCTGAGTGCTGGGGTAATAGGCGTGTGCCACGACATCCAGCTAATTTCTTGGTCTTATAAGAGATGAGTAGCCCGAACCTGGGGCTAGCTTTAGCACTACTCTAAGTCACCTCGGGTCCTGTGATCAAAAGGACTCAGCGTGAACAACACAAGAATCTCTGATTACTCAGGAAATTCCCAGGTTTTTAAGAGCTCTGTGGTGGGATCTAGGGACAAAACTCACTGGATTTCATAGCATACCACAATGGGGTTCAAGTCAGGACTTTTCCTTTCCTCTCCATCTCACCCAAGATCATAATTTTGTTTTGTTTTGTTTTAGTCTTTGAGACAAGATCTCCCTGTGAAGTTCAGGCTGGCCTTGAGCTCAAGGCCTCCTGGGTGCTGAGATTTCAGGTGTACACCACCATGCCTGGCCGTAGTTTGTCCGTTTTTAACAGCTCTGCTCATACAGAGTTTGCACAGCACTGTGATTTGAGTGTGGAGACTGGGCCTTGGTGTGGCAGAGCTGAGGTTAGCAGAACCCTCAGGAGATGGGGTGGATGGACTCACTGTCTCGAAGAGGCAGGTGAACCAGAGTGGCTCAGCTCTCTCTGGCACAGGGTGTTATAGAAGAGCGGGCCTGGCCTGTCACCACCTCTTGCTCTTCACCCCCATGTCCCTCTTCACATGGCCTGTTCCCTTTCCGATTCTCAGTCATGTTGTGACACAGTCACCAGAATCATGAGCCAAATAGAACCCCTCCTCTTCATAGAGGACCCAGAATCAGACGTTCTGTTACAGCAACATAAAACAGACACACACACATACTCCACAACATTCACAGTATCCAACCCACTGCGTGTTTATGGAGTTCTGCGGCATCACTGAACCGCAGCTGCAGGACCTCTCAGCAGTGCTGGAAGGAGCCTCATTCCTTTCAGCAGCCGCCTGTCAGCCCTAGACAACACCTCCTTTATCGTCTGTGCCTTCCGGTTTTTCTGCCCTGGACACACCCTGGGCAGTTGGCCTTCTTCATCTTTGAGCTCCTCCTAGGGTGCTCCAACCAACTTCACATGGAAAACACTCCTTAAAAACGCTGCGTGTCCTGGGCATCAACAGACTCATCTTCCTTGGTGTTCCTCCCTGACAACACAGCTGAACAGCTGGGACCAAGGCATCTACGAGGTATTGGCCACTGTCGACCGTCTGGATGTGATTTACAATCAGCTGGGGGAAATACCTATGCGAATGCTCTGTCACGTTACAGAAGAGGCTGCGCATCCACAGTGTGGTGTCCACAGGGGCTTCCGGAGCCGACTAAAACAGGTGCATGAGGAGGGCTGGTCCCTGGTCCCTGCACCTGGTCCCTGGCGGCCTCCTGCCAAGGCCCTTAACATTCATATACACATACACAAACACACACACACATACACACCAGAGATGAAATTCACAGTGAATTTTTAACACAACAGAATAAAATAGAAGCCAAAACTACTCTCAGACAACTGAGCTGTCATTTGGTTTTTAAAGGGGAAAAGTTAACCACACTCTTTTAGTTGTAGAAAGCTTTTTTAGTTCTTCATGGGCTGAGGTTTGCATTGAGAGTTTTCGGGCTCTGGCTGGGCAGTCGCAGCCCCCACCCCGCAGGACAGGCCGAGCCCGAGGCTGGCACTGCCCGGCCTAACCTGGCCCGGTGAGCTCATTCCACAGGGATGCGCTTGGAGTGGAAGGAATTCACTGCGCTGGAGCAGCGTCTCATCTAGCAGAGGTCAGCGCTTGGCCGTCGCCAACACTTGTGCCTTAGACAAGCTGAGGGCTGACGAGACCGAAAGGCCTCTGTCAGCAGGAACCAACCTGTACATGGGAACGCTGCGGAGCTCCTGATGTCCTAGGAGGGCGGGGTCAAGAGTCCTTCAAATGAAGAGATGTCTGTCAAATCAGCCGAGGAAAACAGTAAGAGCGTGAAACGCTGACCGCAAATGTGATATTCACAGCGTTTCCAAACATTCCTCTGGGATAAGCAAGATTCTTGCTCAAGATTTTCAGACAGGGCCCCAGGATTCCCAGCTCCAGCTGTGGAGTGAGAGCAGAGGCTCGGCCGGCCCCTCCTGTGCCGCAGCCCAGGCTTCCTCAGCCCGGGGCGCAGGCCCAGGGGCCCCGGGTAGACCCTCCACCTCCCTCCTCCACCTGGCTGCTGACCTGAAATTCCACCTTAGAAATTTATGTCCCTGCTCCGCAGCAGACACTCCTGGGAGAAGAAACTGCTTTCATTGGCCGTTTGCACCTCAGCGCCAGGGTGTTCACCAGAGCTCTGCCGGGGCGGGGCGGGGACAAGGCACTAGCTATGAAGAGTTACCAGAGCCGTAGAGGACAGAAAAGGAAGCCAGGATGCAGCGGGACAAACGAGCGCCAGCCTTCTGGGACACTTGCTGGAGGAGGAAGGCTGCCCCAACTTGGGAGGGCAGGGGCACAGGCGGGAGGGAGGGGCGACCCAGATGGGGGCCTCCTGGACGGCGGGTCGAGGCCTGGATGCCGGCCTGCCTGTGTGTTTGGTGCTGTCTTCTCCCAGGGATAGGCCCATGCGGGACACTTCAGGGTGTTCTCCTGTGCTCCCCAAACAAAGAAGGAAGACACAGCACCCCTCCTCCCAGGCCCAGAAGTGACACCTTCTGACACAAGAGTCATAGCTCTGCCCCTCCCAAGTGGTGTTCTGCATTTAAAGAAAGTGAGCAGGGTTTGTCTAGCAAAATGTGACCCTGCACCCTGGGAGAAAGGAGGCTGTGACCCAGGACCAGCCCTGAGCAACTGCTTCCAGAAAATGGATGAAGTGCCCAAGGCCATCTGTGGCTAATGTGAGGGTTGCACAGCACCGCCAGTGCACGCAGCTCCGGTGCTGCCTCCACCCTCGGAGCGGTCAGTTCAGAATTAATCACAGAAACGTCTTCCTGGCTTCCTGCAGTTGACATCATTCCCGAGAAGCACAACCCAGAGTCCTGCCTATGTGGTGAGCCCAATGACCCGTGACAAATCTACGAACTGTGGGACACCCCTGCACACTGGCCAAACTGAGCTGCTGATCAACCATGGTGAGTCGAGGAAGGCATCAAACATCAATCAGCCCTAGACACGTGTCTCCGCATCTCCACCTTTAGGATGCAAGTGTTTATAGAGTTCTATAAAAATAAAGGCAGTCATACTCCCAAAACTGTTACACAGATTCGATGCAATACTGATCAAAATGCCATTAGCGTACCTCACAGATCTAGAGAAAATACCCCTAAAATTCCTCTAGAACTAGAAGAGACCTGAAATAATAAAGGCAATACTGGGCAACAAAGACAAGTCGGGAGGCATCACAATCCCTGACTTGAAATTATACTATAAAACTACTGTGATAAAATCAGCATGGTACAGGAAAAAAAAAAAACCTGAGGATAAATGGAACAGATCAGAAGATGCAGACACAGCTATAAACATACTCAACCACCTTATCTTTAACAAAAGGGCCAAAAATGTTCACTGGAAGAAAGATAGTCTCTTTAATAAATGGTGCTGGAAAAACTGGCTTTCCCCACACCAAAGACTAAAACTAAACCCATGCACTAAATTAAATTCAAAATGGATCAAAGATCTAAATATTAAATCAGAAACACTAGATCTAATGTAAAAGAAAGTAGGTAGAAATATTGAAGATGTCATTTCAATGCCAGGGCAGAGAGTTCATGAACAAAAATCAAACTGCACAGGAAATACTTCAAAGAATCAACAACTGAGATCTCATCTTATCAAAAAGCTTTTGCATATTAAAATAAATCACCAACAAAATAAAAAGAAAACCCAAGTATTAGGAAAAAATTTTAACCAACTGCCCCTCAGACAAAGGACTTCTATCTAGAGCATATAAAGAATTGAAAAAAAATCAGGTCCCTGATATTCAAAGACCCAATCCAGAAATGGACATCTGAGGTGAACACACACTTCTCAGATGAAGAAATACAAATGGCAAATAAATATATGAAAAAATGTTCAACATCACTGGTCATCCAAGAAATGAAAATTAAAATAACACTGAGATTCCATCTCACCTCTGAAAGGATGGCTGTCATCAAGAAATTAACCAATAACAAATACTGGCAGGCCTATGGGGAAGAAGGAACATTTTTCCACTGCTGGTAGGAGTGGTATAACCACTGTAGAAATCGGTGTGGAGATTCCTCAGAAAACTAGGATTAGAGGTCCCATTCAACCCAGCTATTTCTCTCCTAGATATTTTTCCAGAAGAAGTGAAAACATCATACCACAGTGATCTATGCACACCCATGTTTACAGCAGGACAAACTGTCATAGCCAAATCTTGGAAACAACCCAAATGCCCATCAGCTGAGGAATGGATAAAAAAGATGTGGTATTTTTATACAATGGAGTACTATTCAGCTATAAAGAAAAATAAACTCAAGGATTTTATAGGAAAATGGATGCAACTAGAGACCATAGTCATAAATGAAATAAATCAGGCTCATGTGTGTAAACATCATATTGTCTCCCTGGTATAAGAAACTGAAAGAGTAAATAAGATCCAAAAGGTACAATAGATACGGTGAAAGGGAAAGAAACTGCTCAAAAGGAAAGAACAGCTGGGATGGGGCAAAGGAAAATAGAAGGAAGGGACGTATATACCCCTGTGTGTACACACACACACACTCACACACACACGATAGCTAAGATAATTGTCCTACTAATTTCTATTAGTTCATTGAAAGGAGCAGTTAGTGCTTATACTGTTTGATCAATCTTACATGCCTATATCTGGTAATCTGAGCAACTACCTTGAAGATAACAATATGCAATATAATAACCATTGTTAATTTCCTGTCACCTTGTTTTGAAATTCTGTATCATTTTTGTTGTTTTAATTCTCTTTAAAATAAATAAATAAATAAATAAAGGCAGCAAATAAAATGAATCGCTATGTCCAAAGAACAGGAGGGAAAGACTTCCACAAGAGGTGCCCCAGAGGATTCGAACCACTAAAGACAATTCTCACTTGACAATTTTATTGCCCTGTATGATGTGATTAAAGAACCGTTACTCTTAAAAAAAAATCATTACAGTAAAAAAAAGTTACCTTTAATCCCCTCAAAATACTCCCCTTGCTTTGAACACACTAATCCTGTTGTTCTTGCCTCTTTCTGAAGCATCTCTGAAGTCCTCTTTTGTGACTTTATCATCAAAGCCATGGTGACTGCTGCTGCCCACTGCCATCAACAGAAAGGTGGACTGAAAAGCATGATGGTGTGGCCCCTTCCACTTCATTCATCAGCTTCAGCATCTTCTGACTTCTGGCTCTTCCCCAAAGTCAAAATGCCCATGAAAGGGAAGTACTTTGAAACATTTCATGACATCGAGGCAGCCATGTGCGGCAACTAGAGATACTCAGGAAAGAGCAGCTCCAGAACTGCTTCAGAAAGTGGCGAGAATCCTGGGATAAGTGTGTCTGAAGCAAGAGCAATCCGAGGGGGATTCATGTCAATGTGTCTTGAACTGTATTTTTTTATTTAAACACACACCATATTTCCTGATCAGCTCTATTAGTTTAGGGGCAGAAAGCGCCTAGCTCAGGAATGAGTATTATATCCCCCTCATGAGCAGTCACTTCCTGAGCCATGAAGGGCATCATGACAGGGGTCTCATGTGGCTTCAATTACTCCACAGCCAAGCTGTGTCTCACAGTCACAGATGACACCTTCCCATCTTTTCAGATCCACCAGGAGCCTACCACGGAGAGTATTCCTTGATTTCTGTCGCAGTGCTTTGAAAAGTAAAACAAAGCACAACAAGCTCTCTTTGGCCAAGGCGAAGCTCGCTGTGCTAAGCACTCTTAAGATGAGTTGCAGTGTCCAAAAGTGCCTACCTCCCACGCCAGCGTTCTGAAGTTGGAAAGAATACATCATTTCCAGCTTGATGTGTCCAAAGTCGAGCACACAGTGCAAGGAGTGGGTGCCGTAATTCACTCCGCAGCGGAGACACAGCTTCTCCTCAGACATGGTTTCAGCATAAAGTAAACTGTGTTTCCAGGACGGCTGCCAAACGCAACAATACAAATAATGATGACCAAAAACAGCAAGATGGAAGTGAACCAGAAGTGATGATGTTTCATAAGGAAATCCCAGAATGTCCCTAATATACTTGGTTTCACTTGAAGATTAATTAATTAAGCCAGGTTGGCCAAACCCCAGGAGGAGGTCTGCACTAGAGAAGTCACAGGAACCCTGGGGACACAGGCGGCTCTGCAGGCTGCCTAATTAATGCCTCAACCATCCGGGATCTGGAGATGGACCCGGGGAGCTGTCTGTGCTTTCCTGTCCCTCTTCCTCCTCCTTCTTCCTCTTCCTCCTCCTCTCTCTTCCTCTCAGCTAAACGACGACAGTCTTCCAGAATCTGCACAGGACTCCACTTCTGGACCGAAGGGTTCCTAGCAAGTCACCACTGCACCTGCGCAAAATCACTCCTAAGCCACCGGTATGAGTCCACCTCCCTAGGAGCTAATCAACCACCGTGGGACATCTTCACAGGGTGAGGCGGAGGGGGGTGCGTGGAGGGAGGGAGCTCACGTTGATTTCATACGAGGACTCTGCTGGCTCCTCCCTGACTTTCTATGTAACTCTCACAACACCGTGAGATGGCTATGACTATGGCTGTTTTAAAGACAAAGGAATTAAAGTTCTGAAAAGTAAATTATTCAAATCCAAATACAAACACTTTAGAAATGGCAAAGAGGAAAACGGGCCTTACAGAAGTGCGGCTGCAACCTGTGTACACTCTTTGATATTATTCAAGAAATTCAAGTGAAGGAGTTGGCTTAGTTTAAAAGTAATTTCGGCCAGGCATGGTGTTGCACACCTATAATCTCAGAACTCAGGAGGCTGAGGCAGGAGGGTAACTGCAGTTCAAGGCCAGCCTGGGTTTACTTCGTTTTCCTTTCCTTTCTTTTTCTCTTTCTTTTTCGTTCTTCCTTCCTTCTTTCCTTCCTTCTTCTCTTTCTTCCTTTCTTCCTTTCTATTTTTTAGATGGAGTCTCACTATGTTGTCCAGGCTGCTCTTGAACTCACTATGCAGGCCAGGCTGATCTCGATCTCATGGTGATCCTTCTGCCTCAGCCTCCCACGTGCTGGGATTACAGGCGTGTACCACGTCCAGCTAGAATCACACCTTCCCTGTGTAAGTTTGCCAGGAGGGAAAAGGTTTGAAGCACCACAATAATTTGATATCAAATAATATTGAATCAAAATTATTTTTTACCTCTTTAATTGAAGTAGAATTCATATTACATAAGATGTACTATCTTATCCATATTAAAGTATACAATTTGTGCCTAGCACGTTGGCTCATGCCTGTAATCCCAGCACTTGGGAGGCTGAGGCAGGAAGATCTCCATGAGTTCAAAGCCAGCCTGGGCTACAAAACGAATTCAAAGTCAGCCTGAAATAATAGCGAAGCCCTGTCTCAAAAGAAAAAGATAAAATATAAATGTACAACTCAGTGGCCTCTAGGACAGCCACACTGCTGGCTGGAAGTCACTTTACTTTGACTCCTTCAAAGTGTACTAAAGAAAGTCTCCATTTGGCACTAGCATATTTTTAATGGCTCTCTAAAACTTGATGATCTCCATTTTTAAAAAAGAAAAGAAAAAACCACAAAATTTAACAAAGGAACATTTAGAGCCTCTGGTAACAAGTACACATCAAGAATTTGGAAGCAGCATTATGGTTTTGGTTTTTCAGCTGGGTTCTTTGTTGTTTATTTGTTTTACATTTGTATTTAATGGACCCAAATTTCTATTTGTGTAGTAACAAAATTCTCTTCTTATATAAATACGTAGGAAAATGGAAAGATATTTAAAGAAAAACTTAGGAGCTAGGCTTATAGTGGTGCCCACTGCAATTCCAGCACTTAGGAGGCTGAGGCAGGAAGATTGGGAGCAGAGGTCAGCCTACATGGAGAGTTGGAGGCCAGCCTCTGGCACTATGATATGAATGTGGTTTCTTCCCTTTGAAACTGAGTTGGAGCTTAACCCTCACCTGGGTACTCAGAGGACGGAAATTCAACCCCCTGAGGGTATTTAGAGATGAAGCCTTCCGCAGAGGTGATTAGGGTTAGGTAGTCACAGAGTGCAGCTCCTTATAAGAACAGGGAGAAATGGGCATGGTGCTGCCCATCCAACACTGAGGGAGGCTGAGGCAGGAAGCCCCCAAGGTTGAGCCTAGCCAGGGTGATCTAGCAATTCAGTGAGACCCTGACTTGGAATAAGAAATGAAAGAGCTGGGTGCTATGGAGCATATCTGTAATCCCAGAACTCAGGAGGCTGAGGCAGGAGGATCGTTGTGAGTTCAAGAACAATCTGGGCTACCAAGTGAGCTCAAGTCCAGCCTGAACTGCATAGCGAGACCTTGTCTCAAAAGAAAGAAAAACAATTAGGAGGAGGACAGACATTGTGAAGTGAAAGAAACATGCTCACAAGTAAAGAGTAACTGGTGTGAGTGAAAAGAGAAAAGAAAGAAAGGGAAATTATGTATATAGGTATGTACAGGACGGCTAACATAGTCTAACTACTAACTTCTATCACTTTACTGAAAGGATCGTTTAATGATTAATTATTTGATCAACCTTGCACATCTCTGTTTGTTCTCCTGAGAAACCACTTTGGAGATACCAATACGTAATACAACAATCATTGATAATTTCCTACCACTTTGTCCGTAATTCTGTATCGCTTGTATTGCTCTTATGCTAATTTGTAAATAGATGTTTGTCTGTTAATATGTTTTCCTTCTTTTATTTTTAGAATATTTTTTTAAATAATTAATTAATAACAAATCAAAAAAGCTGGGGATGTAAAGCAGTGTGAAGGCCCGGGGTTCAGTCTATAGCACTGCCCAAGAAAGAGAAAAGGAACGAAGGAAGGAAGGAAGGAAGAGGGGAAAGAGGGGAGGAAGAAGGAGACCAGAGCCACCCACCGCTGTTGCCCTGGGACTAGGTGGTGCCGGGCCCTCGACTTCCGGAGCGTGAGTCAGAGCGAACCCACCTTTAACGCCTGAAGCCTGTGGCCTAGTGCCGCTGGGAACAGAAAGGACTGGGACTGAGGGCCTGCAGCAATGGAGGTGGGGCAGGTGAAGCAGACCGGGTGGCGGTCTCTCCACAGGTCCCTTGTCCCCTGTCCGCTGTTCTCTACCCCCAGCTTCCCACAGCAGGACGGGGTGTAGGGGTGGAGGGCGCTGGAGTGAGCCACAGATCACTCCCAGGCATGTTGCGCGGAAACCGGACTGCACCTCAGAGCAGTCGCCCCGCCTACAACCTGTTCTGAGGATTCACCGTATGTTCCGGGCCTCCCATCTGGGCTCTTCCTTAGCACAAGCCTATCAGGAAGAAAAATGGGGCACCCGTCTGGAGATAAACACCTCTGACACTGAAGAGATTGTCAGGAAGACTTCCACAGGGCACACGCGCCCACGTGCACACACACGCTCACACACACAGACACACTCTCTGGCAGTCCTATCAGAATAGTTATTCCTTCATTCTAGGTACCCAACATATTTACCCCCTGGAAGACAGTTTCTCCTTTCATTTATTTTGGTTTTCTGAGACAGGGTCTCGCTGTGTAGTCCAGGCTGGCCTTAAACACACTATACAGCCTAGGCTAACCTGGAACTCATAGCAATTCTCCTGCCCCAGCCTCCTGAGTGTTGGGATTCAAAGCACAAGCCAGCACACCTGACCTAAAGATTCACCTTTTATAATACAAACCTATACAAAAGAAACAGTGTGTTACACCTCAGCTCCTGACAAATGGGTACGACCTTGGCAGGCAACGCCCTCCCCTGGCGTCTTGGAGCTGTCGGTGAATGAGTGGGTATCGGAGGTTTTCATCCACAGACACCGCCCTTCCCTCCTACCACTGGCGCAGTGCAGTGCTACAGCTTTCTGGCCTGTGGAACTTGTCTTGGGAGATCTTCCCGGTCCTCTCACCATGCTTCACCTCCCCTTCACCTCCTGGCTGGGCCCAGCCCCATGATGCCTCTAAACCCTGTCCTGCCCAAGTCAGCAGTGACTCCTGCGGCCAAACCCAGTGGCCACTTCTCTGTCCTCACCTCTCCTGGTTCTCAGCAGCACTGGACACAGTGCGGCTCTCACTTGCAACACCCCTGGCATCTATGAATTCCACCAACCTCCCTGCCGCACCTTCCCAGTCTCCTCCTAGCACAGGGCTGGCCTCAGGCTCTTTCTGTCCCTGGGGACCCTATCTCCTTGGGGAGCCTGTCCTGTCTGCATGGCAACCATCTCCCAGATGATGCCGCTGACCCTGCCCTGTGCCTGGGCTCCAATACCCAGAATCCACTCGGTAGCCCTGATTGCAGGTCTAGCAGCATTTCACACTCATCCTATCCTCGGTAGAATTGAGTTCTCCTCCCAAATTTCCCCCTGTCCTTCTCAAGGGTGACGACGTCCCAGCGGTGACTGGCCCAGAGCCACCCCACCCTGCCAGGTGAGGACCTCTGAGCTGTCTCGCCCCTTCCTGTGCCCCACTGTGAACTTTCCAGCCCCAGTGCCCGCGCAGCAGCACAGTGCCTGCCCAGCGTGTGTGAGGTCACACGTTCCACCCCTGCACTGCACAAATCAAAACTACAGCCTCTGCGAGGAAGGGCTGCTCTCAAAATCAGCCCCAACCTTCGTCTGCACTCTGCTCGCCCTGCCCGCACTTCCTGACCTCGGCTGCACCCGCTTCCCCACCCCCCACGCCCTGCGCTGTGGCCACGCTGCCCATGCCTGCTCCTCCTGCCCTGCCCAACTGTCTCGGGCCCCGGGTGCCCTCACCCCAGCCTGAGTTTGCCTTACTTCCTCACTCTGCCACCAAGCGTCACCCCATCAAAGGGGACGCCCCATTATCTCATCTGGATGGGGCCATCCAGGCCCCTGAACGCTGACCCCTGACCTCAGGGCCCTGTGGGCCCGGTGTGATCAGCTGCCCCCTCACTCGGTTCCCCACCTGACAGGCAGGTCTCACAGGACATGGTCTCCTTGGGTTTTCTTGCAGGGGCAGGGGTGGTTTGGTATTTTTGTCGTTCTCTTTTTTAGACAGAGTTTCACTGTATAGTTCAGGCTGGCTTTGAACTCACTATGTAGCCCAGGCTGGCCTTGAACTCACAGCAACCTCCTGCCTCAGCCTCCAGAGTGCAGAGATTAGGGAGGCGTGTGCCACCCTATGCAGCCTCACCCACTCTTTATTATATTGAGTTAATTTATCATGTTCAGTTAAATTTGATAGCCTTCAATTTTTTTGTGGACAAGAAATTTCTTTGTTTTTAGTGAAACTGTTCTAAACCTTGGAAGAACTAAAGACACGGTTGATACTAGTCAGGCTGATACACGCAGCAAGCCTCAGGGAAGTTCAGAGGCCCATCCACAGGAAGTGTGTTTGGCATTCACTGTTTCGGGAGGCAGCTTTGCCCCAACCTTTGTCTGCACTCTGTCACCCCACCTTCAGATCTCCCCTGGCGGCCCATCACTTGTCTACTGCACATGAGACGGGGGGCGCGCAGGTTTTCCAGGAGACTTGGGGGCCAGGCTTGGAAGCGGGCGGCATCACGTTCACCAGCGCCAGTGCCATTGACAGGTTCAGCTGCCGAGAAGCTGGCACTGCCCTGGACACTGAGGGGGATGGGAGGGCCTCGCCCATTGGCACTGCACCGTGTGGCCGCCTTGTGTCTGTACATTGCAAGGCCTGCTTTCGTGCTAAGAGAAACAGGCTGAACACCACAGCTCTGCCTTGTGACTTCCAGCCCCTCTCAGGTGTCACCTGTTTGGGGCGGCCTTGCTCAGTCCTCGGAAACAGCCTCCATGAATCGCGAACAGCTCGGCCAGTGCTGGAACAAACTCAAATAGGCGTGGGTTTGGCTCTTTCCAAGTTTCTTGTGAATTAAGTCCAGTGGAGATTGGAAAATGTCCCAGGAAGGAAATGTTTAACTTTCTCCTGCTCTTTCTTGGTTTAATCTCATTTACCTTGAACTTTGCCTATGATCTGTTACGCATCATTATTTCACTGAAGCAATTAGTGGAAATCACAAGGTTGCAAAGACATGAAACAAATGTATATTTAAGAATCTTATGACCCAGCACTCGGGAGGCTGAAGCAGGAGGACTGCTGGGAGTTCAAGGCCAGCCTGGGTTACAAAGTGAGCTCAAGGCCAGCCTGAACTGCATATTGAAACCCTGTCTCAAAAAGATGAAAAAAAAAAAAAAGAACCTTATGAATAAAATGAAAAGATCAAAACCTCAAACCCAAGCCAAGAACAAGGATGGGGGATTGAATAAAGCAAAATACACAGAAGTGTTGGATCTTTCACAGTTTTCACTTAGCTGATCTGTTCAGGAAAATTCAGTAATAAGTGACATCAAGCATCTGTCATTCTGAGGAAAAGGAGCAGATCTATACCAGTAGAATAACGTGGCAAGGGCCAAAGCAATCTTCAGTTCACCTGAAGTCACGTGTGACAGGGTATGATGCGTTGCTTGTGGATTTCTGTGGGGCAGGCGGAGAGAGGAGGTCCACAGGACCCTGAAGGAAAGGTCTGGGTGGGAGGTTCCGCGGCCAATGGCATAAGCAAAGCCATGGTGGTGGGAATTTATAGCAAGCAGAACAGGAGGAAAACTGGCTGGCTAAAGCTGGCATGTGTGGTGTGGTACTCCGTGAGAGCCAGGTCTGGTGGTGCATGTCTGTAATCCCTGCAGTCTGGGAGGCTGAGGCAGGATGATCACAAGTTTGAGCCAGCCTGAGTCTGCTTTACGATACTGCAGCAGAAGACCGCAGAAGGGTGATTCATAATGAAGTGAAAGCCATTAGCTAGAGGTTCTGGAGCCGTGGAAGTCCAGCGCCCTGCCAGGGCCTTGCTTTTTGTCACCGCACGGTGAAAGTGTAAAGAGGGAACCAGGAGCCGAGCGGTGGGGCGGGGAATACAGCAACGGCGAACCGGCCCCGAAGTCAGGTCCTCAGTGCATTCCAGAGCACAGAATCCCCGGGGCCTTAGGTTCCCTCACCCCATGGCCCAGTGCCACTGGGCCAGGGATCGCAGTCCCAGCATGTGAGCCGGGATTGGGAAGAATCGAAATAAAAGGCCTCAGGCAGGGGCGCGATCAAGGGAGAGAGATGCTGAGGACTGCGAGGAGTCTGGCTGCGGTTGGTGGGGTCCGGAGGAGAAATCAGAGCCCAGTGGCAAGGCCGGGCGGTCACGGCTACCGGACGTGATGGCGCTCAGCTCTGAGGAGCAACAGCTGAAACCGAGGCTGGTGCGCAAATCCGAGACTCTGCAGAGAAGGGAAAGATGTCCGCGGAGGACAGGACGCGGGGAGGCTCGGAGGGAACCCTAGGGACCCGCACAGGGCGGGTGCAGACCAGGGGCGTAGGAAGCCCTCGGCAACGCCCAGCACTGATTATGGGTGGCCTTGGGCATCCGAGCCCATGTCCTTTCACTTTCTAATTCTAAGGTACATGGTTAAAATTAAGGCTCCTGTTCTCGCTGGCTTTCCCCTCACAGAGCCTTGAGGTTGGGGATTGCGCCTACACCTCAAAATAGTACAGAGTCGCCAGGTCTTCTTTTAGTCTTTAGCGGGATAGCGGAACCGTTCTCCACACAAGCAGAACTTACTTTACTCAGGAGCCGTCGGAGGGCATGCTCAAAACGATTCTCAAGTAAGGCGGCTGGCACGGGCCGGCTCGCTGACCGTGTAAGTACCATGTGAACCTTCCGCCTGACATTTTCTGCTCTTTTGTAATAGTTACTTCTGTAGCAAAATGAAAGGAGTACAATGAATGCCCTGCATACAAAGAGAAGCAGACACTGGTCCAGGAGAAGGTGGGCGTCAGGAAGGATGTTTTTAAAAACCTGGTGAAAAACAAAGCTTGCAGGTTTTAGGGGGAGTGAAATGTCTGGATGGGAAGTGAGTGTAAATGTGAAATCCTGCCAACAGCAAGAGGAAAAGGCTAAAGAACAAGCAGACCGCCCCACCCGTGACCTCTGTGCAGCGGGGACAGAGCCCTGGCAATTCGAAGAAACCCGGAGAAATGTATGATTAGCATGGAATGAGATCTAATAAAACATTTAGCAGAAGCACTTTAGCCTGTGGTGTTGTCAAAGGCAGTCTTTCCTCAGACACTGCCGGGGCACCCGACTTACCAGAGATCTGCAAGCTTTGGTGTCGAGGTGCAGGTGGCCTGGTTCTCACAAGCTGCGGACAGGGCTGGCACATGGGGCAGTTCTCTGTTAGAAGCCCTGTGCCATGACAGCCACCACCCAGTTCCCAAAGGCCAGGCTACAGAACTAAAGAGTTCTCCAAATCTGGATGCACAGAAAATATTCTGAAGGAAGAAGTTGTGTTTGTTGGAATTGGCGTGTCTATCAGAGCTTTCCCATTGATCTCTAGTACCCAGTCCTCTCTTCTTGCTCAGTAACAGGATCCTTAAATGTTAGCAGGCCATGAGGCTGCTAAAGTAAGACTACCTTTCCCAGCCTTCTTTGCAACTGAGGTCTAATCACATGACAAGTTTTGGGCCAATGGATTGTCGTTTGGTTTCGTTTGGTTTGGTTTGGTTTGGTTTTCAGGGCTGAAGATTAAACCCAGGGCCTTTGCACTGAGCTACATCTCCAGCCCTGTTTTTATTTTTTATTTTGAGCCAGGGTCTTGCTACATCATTAAGTTGCCCAGGCTGGGCTTGACATTGTGATCCTCCTGTCTCAGCCTCCCAGGGTGCTAGGATACAGGCTGGTTCCACCACACCCTGCTAGGGGCAGTGGATAGAAGAGGAAGTGGAATGTGCAATTTCAGGAGCATGCCCTGCTCCGGACCTCCTCCCACCCTGCTCGCTGAAATAAACATGTGACTGCTGAGGCTCGAGGAGCCACCCCTGCCCCCCGGGGAGAGCCACGTGCTAAGCACGGGGAAGCAGGCGTGTAGGGGCTGGGTCACTGGTGGTGAGGGGCCTGCCGTCCCAGTGAGAGACAGACCGGGACAGGACAGCATCCATCTCGTTCAGCAGCAGTCCCTCAAGCTAAGCCTGTGGTGCCTCTGTGAATTCCAGTTACCCTATTGGTAGTTTTACTAACTAGGCAGTCACCAAGGACTGCTACTGAGGAGGAGGAGGCTGGCACCCACAGGGAGACAGCTGGGTCCCGATGAGTACTGGGGTCATTCTGATCGGGGCAGCTGGCCGTGAACCTCAACTTGATGGTAAGAAAATAAGGTAACTGCCTAGACAGGGCTTGGGAAAGGCGAGGCCAACACCCACAGCCCCAGGTAGGTTTAGGATACAGCAGTTCAGGGGAGAGGGCAGACTTACAGGCACAGAGTGACCCATACATGCAAATCAGTCAGCAGCAGGCCAAGAGCTTCCCACTTCCCAGCTGGGAGTGGAGGATGTGGCCCCAAAGAGAGGCATGTCACACAGGACAAGATCAGTAGTGACCTGGACCACTCTTGCAGAGCTAAGAAAACACAGTCATATTTTTCTTTTCTTTTTTGTCTTTTTGAGACAAGGTCTTACTATACAGTTCAAGCTGGTCTTGAGCTCACTTTGTAGCCCAGGCTGGCCTAGAAATCACAAGATCCTCCCGCCTCAGCCTCCCAAGTACTGGGATTATGAGTGTGCACCACCACGCCCGGCTCACAGTCATAGTTTTCTACACAGAAATTTTAGTGAAGTTCTGCATCTGTGGCAAGAATACACCAAAAATCAGTGGGACAGAATTGAAAATGTTAAATGCAAGAGAAGGACCCACAGATTAAGTGAGATAGCAAAAAGGGAGGTTGATCTCTCCTGCCTAGGGTAAAAAGCGTGGGGTGGTGAGGCCCCACCTGAACACCAAACGAAGGACTGCTCTTTAGAATCAAAAGCAGAGGGAATATTGTGGTCCCATGTAGGGGGTGCCAGAGAATTTATATAGAAAGTATTTTTACAAAGAACACAATGGAATTGTGGTTATAACACAATCTAGTTCCACATTCTGGCAGAAAACTCAAAATCCCATCATGCAGTTACCCAACTTCAAAAAAAAAAGAGAACTGTGCTTTAACCCATAGCTGCAAACAACAGCACAAGAAAATCACAAGGAGTGACATAAAGAGAAATTAACTGAGAAAGCCTGGTTATTGCCTAAATATTACTAGAAGCTCAAGGAAAGTATTTGACAGGAAAGAAAATATCTGATTCTAAAAAAAAAGCCATTGATTAGCAGAAAAATACGCCTGTAATCCCAGCACTCGGGAGGCTGAGGCAGGAGGATTGTTGTGAGTTTGAAACCAGCCTGGGCTACACAGTGAGCTCAAGACCAGCCTGAACTGCATGGCGAGACCCTGTCTCAAAAAGAAAAAAAGAGAAAAACAGACACAAAACCACTCTGTGTTAGAGGAAAACCCCCTTTTATTTTTTAATGTAAAGATTGACCAAGCTGGAAGAACAGAGAGACACAGGGAATCTGAAGGGCAGGTATAAGCCAGAAACTGGACAACAAAAGAAAGTGAGGCCTCTTAGAGGAACTTGAGGACAGGGCTGGGATACCCGAGGTCTGTGGGGCCCCCTTTAATCATGATGCAAAAGATCTCCTAGAAGATGGAAGGAAAAGAAAGACTATTTTCTGTCTTACAGGGATGCCTCTAATCTGAGCACTTTGGGAGGCTGAGGCAGGAGGATAGCAAGTTAGAGCCCAGCACACAATTTAGTGATTTAAACAAAGCCCTGTCTCAAATAAGGACTGGGATTATAGCTCAGCGCAGAGGCCCTGGATTTAATCTCTGCACAAGAAGCTGAAGGAGAAGGAGGAGGCAGACGAAGTGGAGGGAGGCAGGGGAGGAGGAGAAGGAAACTGCATGGAGCTTGGAGTGCCATTTTGCCTCCTACAGTCAGCTTTCCAGTACAGTCATTGCCGGGGAGACAGCTCAGGGGCACAAGCACCTGCCTGGCAAGGACAAGGTCCTGAGTTTGATTCCCAGTGCCCCCCGCAAAAAAAAACCAGTACAGTTACTGGAGATATTAGGACAAGCAGCCACAAAGGCCTAGAATCTCCTGGAGGAGGCTGATCGAACAAAAGGCACCAGAGTCAGAGAGCAGCTGCTCCCAGTGCTGAAGGATTTGCCACCCAGACACGTAAGACGCCGCAGGCAGCCGTCACTGTGACCCCACCTGGGGCTGCTCACTGAGGCCTCGTCCGCCTGAGAATCTCCAAGAAAATGTGCAGACTAGTCAGAAACCCATTTATATAGCAGGCAAACTCGAAGAAGATAAAACCAAGCGGAATGGGCAGGGATACAGCCCAGCAGCACAAGCGCCTGCCCGGCAAGGGCTAAGTCCTGAGTTCAATTCCTGGTACAAAAAAAAAAAAAAAAACTAAGCAGAAACCCTCAGTATTTTTCACTGTGGTCAAATGGGGAAATGACGCTGAGGTGCTCTGGCATCTGGGACATAAATAAATACAGAGATCAGGGCCTGAGTGGCCCTCACTGACTTAGTCTCAAGGCGTCTCCCACAGGGTCTCGAAATATTACTGGCCCTGTTTTGAAAAGCGAGGCTTAGCTCCAACCCAAGCCTGTGGAGAGCAAGGCTTCCCTGAGGGCTTCCCGCAGACACACAGGGAGGAATCCTGTCACCTCCCCCTCCTCAGAGTGACCCCTGAGGGGTCATCTGTCCCCTCAGTGCCTCCCTGTGCCCTGTGGGCCACCCGCCCTGCCTCCTTCCCCCATGGGGACCCAAAAACTCCACCTGGCCCTCAGCCAAAGAGACCCGTTTCCCCAAACGTCAACCCCAGACAGTTTTTAAAGCCCGCTGTGGGATCCTTGAGCCACCCACACGCGCAGGAAGCTGGGACTCCGGCTGGCAACCAGGGAAAGGTGATCGTACAGCAGCTAACCCCTCAGCTGCAGGCTCTGCGCCGTGTGCAGACTCCCCGGCGTGTCTGTGAGTGTGTGAGCGCCCACTGTGCCGTCTGCACACCCAGGGAAACCGAGGCCACACGGTGTCCGTAGCAGGAAGCGTTTCCAGGCCAGCCCTGAAGTCTGGCTGCTGAGAACATGCTTTTCCTACCGCGCCGTGCGGGCCTCCTGTCCCTAGGTTGCTGCCTGCCTGAGTTTGAGGCCACCTTTGCAAACCCTTGGCCTCACAGCCTCTGCTCAGGACCCTGGGTCACCACGGACCCCAGGATGACCTTGCTGGCCCGGCTTTGCAGGAATGTGCACACTCACTGGGTCAGGCTCATGTGCATGCACACACTCAGTCTCTCACACTCACACACACTCGCTGTCCGCACTGTCACTTCTCCGCAGGTAAGCAGCAGGTTCACACCTGCAGCAGCACTTCGGCTGCTGGTCATATTCAATGACCAAACAAGCAGGAACACAAACACACACTTTCCAAATGACTGAAGGAAGCTCGGTGTGGTGGCACACACCTGCAATCCCAGCACCCGAGAGGCTGAGGCAGGAGGATCACCAGGAGTTCGAGGCCAGCGTGGGCTATATATTGAGACCTTGTCTCAAAAAACATACAAACAAAAACAAAACAACCACAACAATCAAATGATTAAAAGGAGATGTTGAGCCTGTGTGAGAAGCATTAGGAGATTGGTCCCTCGTTGTTCTAAACATCTGAGAACAACAGGAAGAACGAGATGGGTCAGCGGGAGTCACACCCCTCCCCCTTCAAAGAATGGCTGAAAGGCTGCTGCAGGGACCCAAGACAGGCCTGGACACAGCTCCTCTCTGGAACAAGACAAGTAGCAATGAGGAGTTCTTCGGACAAGCAGGAGGGTTCCTCTAGCCCACGGGGGACCCCACAGCTCCATGCGGAGGCAGAGGCAGAGGAGAGAGGTACTGCGAAGACCCCAGGGTCCCTGGCCAGATCAGGGAGCAAGGGGCAGAGGAAAAACAGATTTCCTGCTTATCTCTGCCCACACGGAGCAGAGGCAGTGCTAATTTCAAAAATATGTGAAATGTGATTTTAGTTGTCCTTGCGCATGTGTGAAATGGGTCACACCAATTATGCTGGCGGTTGCTATAATTACTTCCTTCTTCCGTTCCCTGCTCTGTCTGGGAGACCATAGCCTGGACAAGGTGCCTCCTAGGTACTTTCCCGAGCCAGCACCGTACGGCTGTCCCCGATTCTGCTGTGCCCCAGCGTCTTCTTCAGAGAGCACCTGTGCTTCGTGAGACGCTGACCTCGTCTCCTCCTTCGACCTGCAGTGCCCTGAATGCGTTGTCGGCTCCGGGTGGTGCAGCAGTTGCGCAACTGCCTCACACTAATTATGTCCCCAGGAGTTGATTGAGCCAGGAGTTGGGAGAACAGTGCATTTGCACCCACCGCGAACGTGTGTTTGAACAGGACGCTGCTGCGCCAGGCTGCGTGGATCCACCCGGGGCAGAACCGCAAACAGAAACCGCACAGCAGCGAAGTCCAAACGGCTGCGCTCTGTCCTGTGCCGGATCTAGAAAGCTAGATGTGCATCCCCTCTGTTTAACGGGTCGAATAGATGGGGCCACGTCACCAGTGCGAGTGGCCCGGCATAGCCGTGAAGAACGGAAATCCATGGCATCGCCCAGCTCGGCAGCTCTGGGGAGGGCGCGGGGACCCCAGGGGCAGCGGGAGGCGCTGCAGAGAAGATGGGGTGAGCAGGCGGGCGGGGCTGGCTGTCCCGCATAAGGACTCCAGGGTGTCCAAAGTGCAGAGCGGCTGATGCATCTGCACATGAGTGACAGGAGGAGGCGGGATTTTAAAGGCTCGTGGAGAGGAAGCCGGCCAAGGAGATGACAGCACCTGCCCAGGGCGACCACAGGGTGCTGGACACACCGCAGATGCGGGAGAAGCGGGCGGACTGACGTGATTTAAAGGAGGAGAATGGGCTGCCTAGGAAGGGAGCTGAAGTCAGCCAGGGCTTGCTCACTTATTGGTCCCGTGCAGATAATGTCTTGAGTGCCAGCAACGATGCGCCAGCAACCTGGCAGGGCCTTCAGGAGACAGCCTGGTCCCTGCATTCCCCGGAGCCCGAGTGCCGGCGGCCACAGCAGGGCACGCAGGTGGGGGACCCCGAGGGGTAAGACCAGCATGGGGATCCATTCATCCCACTGTCGCCATCCAAGGCTGTGACGTCCAATCGGGCAGCTGCTCAATACCCTGAAAGTCACTGTCGACACTTTGCCCCACTTTTCAGTGTATAAAATGGGAGAGTGAATCTATTCCCTGTTACTCCTTCCTGGCCCAAAGCGCAAGCGGCTTTTTTTCAATTTGATTTAAGGGGTAAACAAAAAGGAGTCAAAATTCACCACCAGGTTCTGACTTATTTTCTTTTTATTATTATTATTATTTTGAGAAAAGGTTTCACTATGTAGTTCAGTCTGGCCTCAAATCACCATGTAGTACAGGCTGGCCTTGAACTCACAATGATCCTCCTGCCTCAGCTTCCCGGATGCTGGGATTACAGGTGTGCACCACCATGCCCAGTGGATTCTGAGTTTAATAGCCCAGGTGGTTGAGACAGAAGCAGGTGACTTTGTATTTATGTTTCCTTCTTTCTATCTCTGCCTCCCTTCCATCCTTCCTTCCTTCCCTCTGTCTGCGTGTGTGTGTGTGTGTGTATGTGTGTGTGTGTGTCTGGGTTTTTTGCAGTACTGGGGGTTAAACCCAAGGACCTTACACTGAGCTACATCCCCAACACTTTTGTATTTTGAGATAGGTTCTCGCCAAGTTGCTAAGTTGTCCAGCCTGGGCTCCACCTTGTGATTCTTCCGCCTCAGCCACTCAGAGGTTTGTGTGCTTTGAAATTTGTTTTGTTTCAGATTTTTTATTAGACGTATAATTTCCACATTATTACTTTATCCCCAGAGAACCGGGCTCTTCCAGGGCCTCTGGCGGAGGTCAAAGCGCAGTGCTGCAGCTCTCAGTCGGGCGGGCAGGTCCCAGTCACACAGCCCCACAGAGCCTGGGACGCGCACAGCACTGCAGACACTCCCTTCGGAAAAGTCCCCGACAGCGTGACACCCTCCAAGGCCTTGTCCCTGGCCAGGCCTGGGCCACGCCCGGGGCCCTGTGGGCAGCACCGCTGGCTGTTTTTTTCTTCCTCTCCCCTCCCCCCACCTCCTTTTCGTCACCTTGGCAGCAAGGGCCCCTCAGAGACTGTGGCGAGCAGAGCAACGGGGAAAGGACAGGAGCAAAGAGGCGGGCACTGCACACCAAGGACCTCTGAACTGAAGCCCGGAGGAGGCTGCAGCCGGCCCTGCACACACAGGCCTGGGGACACGCTGGGCACCTGCTCCAGAGGAGAAGCCTGCAGAAGGAGCAGAGCCGGGCTAGGTCGAGAGTGTCTGTTACGTTGAGGGGGGAGCACTCACTCAGATCCAGGGTTCGGAGAAAAGAGCAATGCTGATAAGCGTGAGACCTGCTGGGCACAGTGGTACTTGCCTGTAATCCGGCACTCGGGAGGCTGAGGCAGGAAGATTGCTGTGAGTTCAAGGCCAGCCTAGGCTACACAGGGAGTTTAAGACCAGTGAGGCCAGCCTGAATTACAGAGCAAGAGCTTGTCTCAAAAAACAAAACAACAACAAAAAAGTGAGACCCTTCAACATATAGGTGCGCTCAAATTGTGGGAGGGGGTGAGTTTACTTCAGAAGACAGGAAAAGAAAACAGAAGAGAAGGGAGGGGAGAGAGAAGGGG